>JAQMYJ010000020.1:14336782-14352840 GCA_030014305.1 Clarias laeviceps
ATATATTGTGTCATTATCGTAGTACCAAGACTATGTTTGCTGGACTTACGAACAAACTGGACTTATGAATGAACTCTCGGAACAGAGGGGTTAAAAAAATTTATACACTTTTCATAATGAAAAATGTGAATTTTATACACATGAAAAATATAGGCCTTTTTGACTATCACATAACACCAACAATGATGCGACTACTGACATCTAAAAAAAAAACAAAAAAAAATAGTTTTACAAATTTTGATGTCTCCTACACGGGATTGCTGATCCTCATATGAATCAGACTCAGCGGACTATGCCATATTTAAAGGTCCTGTACTGTACTATTAAATTAGAACAGATCTCAGTGCTCCCCAAAGTGTGTGTATGTGTGTGTGTTAATGCTCCAGCTAAAATACTGTTCAGATAATGAATTTGAGTCATATCTTAAACTCCCTTTATTTCACTCCTCCACCAAATTTGCCATTTCAGTATCTGGGGGAGGGGGATCTTCTTATGTGAGGTCACATTTGGGATTAAACCTACTTGGCAGAATGCATGACGGGTGTCCTTTGTTTACGAGAAGAGCCTTATGTCTCACAGACTGTAGCTGTTAGCAAAGCAAACAGTTAATTTCGAGTTCCAGTTATCTGTTTACGGTAAATAGACCGGTTACCTGTTCCACTTGCCTAAATACTCCCTATGACAGAAACAAATGATTGTGGACCCCGGGCGATGATGATTAATCTCCCCGCCGCATAACGATAAAAACAAGCAGAACAGCCCGAGTTTTTTTAATCACGGGATCGCAGGGAAAGCAATAAACAGCAGCAAGCAGCCTCCAGTCTGCTGGTTGCTAATGAACACTAATTCACTCACTCATAGACAATGTCTCGTGAAGAAACGCCACGGCTGCAGACATCAAGCGCAGCAGAAAAATTCATCACCACGAGAAAGTATTTTTTTTTTTTTGTTTTTTTAAGGCAATTAAAGATAATGCATGTAGCTCGCTTTCATTCATTGATTATATTATGTTTTATACTACTTTTTTTTAACAGGATTTGAACAGGAGAACCGGATGAGGGAGGAGGTAAAGGCGGTTTCAAAGAAGAAAAAAGACATCAGCTCTGCACATAAAAATGTAAGAAGTTGTTGAATATGGCTAAAATAAGTTAATAAGCTGGTGGTGTCGTGGTTAGCACTGTCGCTTTGCACCTCCAGGGTCCAGCTTTGATTCCCGCGTCCAGTCTGTGTGCATAGAGTTCGCATGTTCTCCACGTGCTTGGTGGGTTTCGCCGGTTTTACGAGAAGAGCCTTATCTCTCACAGCCTTTAGCAAAGCAAACAGATCATTCCAAGTTCCAGTTAACTAAAACTATGAGTTCCAGTTATCTGTTTATGGTAGAATATGACTAAAATAAGCTAATAAGCTGGCGGCATAAAGGTGTCGTGGTTAGCAATGTCGCTTTGCATCTCCAGCGTCTGGCATAGAGTTCGCATGTTTTCCCTGTGCTTGGTGGGTTTCTCCGATTTTCCCCCACAGTTCAAAGACATGCAGATTAGGCTAACTTGTGTTACTGAATTGCCCGTAATGTGTGAATGATAACCACGGTTGTAAAATGGGAATGAACACAACGGTTAACAGCTGGCCTCCATGATCCCTAATCTCCAACTACAAGGGGCCCCTAGATGGATGGATGGATTGATGGATGTAGAGTTACTATTATCACCCTCATGATATTATGATGTTTTTTAAAAACATGCAAACTCCATTCACACAGACCAGATACGTGATTCAAACCTCCAGCCCTGGTGGTGTAAAGCGACAATGCTAACCGCTATTTCAGAATGCCATTTGTTATACTTATTATTTGAGCAGTTACATAAGCATCACAACAAGAATATACAGTGGTGATAGTGTCTGAAATACTTATAGCCTTAAAGCTTTAGACATCTAAATGATTTACTATTTACAGTACAGATCATTCTCAACCTCACCCTAATTCGTCTTAAGGTCACTGTAACGATTTGAAGAAACTGGGACGTTTCTATAAAGACAGATCCCTGGAAGAAAATTCACAGATGAAGGTACGCCACAAGAGCAGCCAGAAGCCATCAGGATGAGGAAAGCAGCATGCTTGTGAAAGCCTGCAGCTGGAAGGCTGAGACTAAGAGTGCTGGGTGGAGCGGATGGCCGGCGGTCATGTAAAATGAATTTCACTGCAGAGATCGATACATGGAGGAGTAAAGTGCTGCACTCACAGATGGCTTTGTTCCAGACTCCTCTGGAGAAGTTAAAGCACAATAATATGAGCTGCAGGTTTCTCCATACAACACACACAGAACAATACATGACTTGGACGCACTGGTTTCCTCCCTAGATATAAAACCGTCCTGCTCTGGAATGGAAACTTTAGGTGTAGTTGAGGAAACCTAAAGGAAGGGAACTAAATTTATTGTTATTTTTGTATAGAATTAGGTAGCACGTTGGCTTAGTGGTTAGCATTGTTGCTTTGTGACTCCAGGTTCCGGGTCTGTGTGCAAAGAGTTTAAATTGTTCTCCCCAACCTTGGTGGGTTTCCTCCAGGTACTCCGGTTTGACATGCAGAGTAGGCTGATTGGCGTTCCCATAGTGAATGTGAATGAGCGTGTGAGTGTGTATGTGTGTCCTGTGATGGATTGGCATTCTGTCCAGGGTGTACCCCGTCTCATGCCCTACGTCTCCTGGGACAGGCTCCAGGCCCCTGCAACCCTGTTTACATGGTAGAGCGGTATTGCCGATGAGTGAGTGAATGAGTAAGTTTATAGAATTGCTATTCTCACATATTAGCTAGCTCGTCCCTATCCCATGCTATCTACCGGATTACACTTGCTTCCTTCGAGACATCTGAAGCTAATCATCTTCACCTAAGTTCAGCCAAAAACTTGACAGAAAAGTGCTATCTTCCCTCTTCCACATATATAAGCTCATAGATACCTACGATTGTGTGATAGTCTTGCTTTGATTGACATGCGAGTAAGCATATTTGCCATCGCTCCTACTAAGATAGCGTGGCTAATTAGACTCTCTCGGTTGTAATCTCTCAAACAACGAAACACTAAGTGTTGGCTCTAAATACGCTTGTGCTTCTCTGAAGCATGAAAATAAACATAACCATTGTGTGATGAAAGGTTTTATGCGTGACTAGACAAAAATAATTAAATCTTTGCATGCATTGTTACACTACACTGTCTGGAAGAGCAAATACACCCACACCTGGGTGGAGCACGGGCACTGTGCTTGTATAGACTGACTGATGAAAGTTCCAACAAAAGAGTCAAGATGGCTTTGCAATGCTAAAGGCCAAGTGGAGCCTCATTTTCAGAAATTACCCAGCATACCATTCTTAACGCCTGCCCATCGAATCCGATCCCCATCAATTCTTCCCGAATGGCGCACTCGTGTCCTGGAGAGGCACGAATATGGAAAGTCCTCACTTTTATAATCGGTCTTTTACTCCGGCAAGGCTTTTAAGTCACTTACCAAACCGCACTCTCAGACTCCATCGCTTGCACTCTTTTGTCCTGTAAGGCTTTGAAGCCAATTTAAGGCACACTCCCACTCATGATCTCTCGCTCTGTAGGGCTCTGAAATCACTCTCAGGCCGTCTCTGCTCTTAAGCCCCATTAGCTGTCAGATCTCAGAGGAATGAGAAGGATGATCTGAAGTGAACTGCGGGCTATTGAAAGATGAGATCCAGTTCACAGTGGACGTCTAAAAAACAGACGCTACACGCGGTCAACTTGACATGACCTCAAACCTTGCCCTCTCGCCTCCACCCGACTTGGTTTCCTCAAGGTTCAGGTTTCTCTCACCTCCCATGCTGGTAGACTGGCTATTCAAAATTTCTCCTAGGTGTTAACATGCATGCAAAGTGTTCGTGCATGATAAATGTGTTTTTGCGCCAGTGTTCCCATGATCCGGATCCACCGTGACCAGGGGAGAATCCAAACGAGGCAGGGTTAAGGAGTTGGTTAAAGTGTTGGACTGCTGATCGGAAAGTCCCAACACCACCAAGTTGCCTCTGGACGGCCCCTTAACCCTCAACTGCTCAGATGTATAATGAAAATAAAACCTCTGTCGCTTTGGATAAGGGCGTCTGTCAAATGCAATGAATTCAAACTTAGCTCCAAACTAGCACAAAGTACTTCTTTGTACATTGTATGCAAATGTATTCTGGGTGATTTTACCGCAGATATTTACATCACTGCGTCATCACTAATCCGTCCAAAAAAGGGAAATGCCAGGCTTCTCGCATAGCAAGAACTGCATTAGATAAGCATCTCGTTTCCTCCAGCAGAGCCTGTGAATCTGATGGCATACTGGCAGCAAATAGTTGATCAGCGGGAAGCAGAAGGCACCATGTCGACATTCAGGAAGAGGCTTATAAATCAGGTTTCGAGCGTTCCAGCAAGCAGGAAATGCCGCCTCGCTTTCTGCACCCTTAGTCTCTCAAGCTTGACCAGTTTTTGGAGATTATGGTATGTTTCAGCTATAAGAATGGCCAAGAACATTCAGATACTGTAAAAGAGGGAAACCACCCATGTTTTCTTTATTTTTTTTCTTATGTACACTATATCCTGTGGGTGAAACAACCAAACTAAGGGTAACAGAATTGTTCTATTGTGCAGGTAGATGTCAATCTTTTCTAACGAGCCAAAATGTTAGATAGTACTAGGTTTTATACCAAACATCCTTGAAACTTCTTGTACCTTTTTTTCCCCCCGGGATCTGGCAAAAAGCCCTCGTGACATCCTGGCTGACTCAGTAACATCTTCTTCCTCTAAGCCTTAAGTCCCAACACCCTGCTAAGCCCAAACAAATAGCCTCGCTCAGCCCTGTTCATCTGTTAGCTCATTATTAAAAGAGTTAATTAAAAACCCATGACTGTGGGGCACACGGGCGCTGTTCTTGTGACACTGAGGTGGGACTGCAGTCAGATTTTTAAAGAGCCACTCAGGAAAAAAGAAACTTCTAAACATAGTGGCACCACAATATCAAGATGTTTACCTTAATATCGATACAAAAATAAAAGTTCTGAAGTAAAAGCATTGTGAAAATGATTATAGAAAATGTATAATTTTTTTGCATATTAAAGAATAGAACAATAGCTCATATTGAAACAAACTGCTGAAAAACACAAGTCAGTTGTGTAAAAGTGTGCAAATGGACTTTGTTGTACTGTCTTTTACTCACTTATCGTCTAGTATACCGCTTCATCCTGTGTACAGGGCCACAGGGGGACTGAAGCCTCTCCCAGGAGTCTTAGGGTCGGAGGCGGGGTACACCCTGGACAGGGTGCCAATCCATCGCAGGGCACACACATCCAAACTCCCACACACTACGGGCAATTTGTGAATGCCAATTGGCCTAATCTGCATGTATTTGGACTGTTGGAGGAAACCCGAGTACCCGAGGAAACCCGAACATGCAAACTCCAAGCACACCTGGGGCAAATTACATTCAGTGTTACATTTACAATAGTACCAGGGACTCACATGCAGGACTCTCCATAAACTCAAAGCATAAATACCTATTTCATGATTTTTTTTTTTGTTGATATGGCAAAGTTTTATTTAAGAAGATACTCTACTGTATATGGACAAAACTATTTGGCCAAACCTGCAATGACATTGTACTTCAATATGGAGTTGGTCCCCCTTTCTGCTGCTATAACAGATTCCACTCTTCTTGGAAGGCTGTTCACAAGATTTTAAAGTGTTCTGTGGGAATCCGTGCCCGTTCGTTCTGTAGAGCATTTATGAGATCAGGCGCTGATGTTGGACGAGAAGGCCTGGCTCGCAATGTCCATCCCAGTTCATCCCAAAGGTGCTCACTGGGGTTGAGGTCAGGGATCTGTGTTCGGGCCGGTCAAGTTCTTCCACACAGAACTCATCATACCATGTCTTTATAGTGCTTGCTTTGTGCAGTGGGGACAGTCATGTTGGAATAGAAAGGGGCCAAACTGCTGCCACAAAGTTGGAAGCACAGTGTTGTCCAAGATGTCTTGGTATGCTGAAGCATTAACACTGCCCTTCACTGAGGATAAGGTGTCTGATTGAATCTGATTGAAACACCTGAATTCAATAATTTACAAGCTTGGCCGAATACTTTTGTCCATATAGTGCATGTATTTCACAATTTTGGGACATGGCAGCAGTTTGTAATGATTGGTACGAGTCATCACAACAGACAACAACCTTGAACGTATCTATAACATCTTAAGGGTTGGCTCAAGCGATTAGGGTGCTGTTTGGAGGATCGGGGTTGATTTCTGCCACTACTATGAAGCGGGATCGACTGATTTAAAGGACAGATCGTGAGTAGGGTATCTACTGTATGGATGGTGAAAATTGGAAACAACCTTCGGCGTGGTGGTGGCTTAACATGTTAAGGTTCTGATCAGAAGGTCAGCGTTCAAGCCCCAGATCCACTATGGGCAAGGCCCTTAACCTTGTCTGCTTCAGGGGTGCTGTACAATGGCTGACCCTTGACCTCTGACCCCAGCCTCCTGACAAAGATGGGATATGTGCGAAGAATGCAAAAAGAATTTCACTGCGCACTAATATATATGTGATGAATATATGCTTAACTTACAGTATAAACTATTAAATAGTATAATGATTCCTATTACTGCTGTACAGTTTATAAGTATAACAAACCACTTTAGGATGTGCTATCACTGAAGAACAATCCAGTTCGGGTCAAGGTGCTATAAATGTAAATGTAAAATCAATCAAGGGATTAAAAAAAAAAAAAAAAACTTTACTTGTTCCAGTAAGTCTGTTAAAATCAGTCCTGCTGTTAGCTATCGCGAGCCAAACTCAAGTGTTTGCCCAAGTGCTCAAGTCAAAGACAAGCCTTCACTTTTTTTCTCGCTTTAATTGAATTGACCAGCACTGAAACAGAGCTCTGTTTGTGCATAGGCTGTGGAACATGCCAAAACTGAGAGGGCGGAGTGCTGCAGAGTGTATGCGTGTGTGTATGACTTTGCGAGTGTGTATGCGAGTGGCTTCTTGTTTAGCTTGGCTCGTCGTCTGGGCATGCAGCCGGACCGCCGGCCTCTGAGGCTCGTCTGAGAGGCGTATTGTGCCCTGCCAATTTTAAATGTCACCCACTGATTAACAGACAGCGCCACACAAGCCGCAGAGAACCGGCGTCCCGGCTTCCACTGCCACGGTGAGGGGGATTACAAACCCCGTTCTATTTATTAACTTCTTTAGCAATCAATGCTAAGGGTCTGATCGTGCTCTATGGATTGTATATCTGGTGCATCGACGTACCTCTTTGCCTGAAAGATAATAGGCCGAGAGAAGTCCTCCGACGAAGCGGATGTTCACTTCAAAGACGGAGATTTCTGCGTTCTGCAGGGAATAAAAAAAAAAGAAAGAGAGAGAGGTGATTATGTGTGCTTATATGGAAATACAGTGACTGAGTCACTACCAACTGGAGCTGACAACAAGATAAGTGTGTGTGTGTGTGTGTGTGTGTGTGTGTGTGTGTGTGTTCGGTTTAAACATGGTGTTTCTCAAGTACAAAAAGAAACAGACTGAGCTCCTGTGGGAGAGACCGCATACACAAACAAGCTTGCAGCACAAAGCTGTATCCAAGCCAAGATCTTTCCTTAGGACCTGTAAAAGCATCATCACTGGCTGAAAAAAAAAAAAAAAAGCAAAACAAAACAAAAACAGCAGCAATGCCAAACTCACAATGAGTACAGAGTTACGGAGTGGAGGCTCGAGAGAATACGCTATTCGAAGAAAAATGCCCTGCTAGAGGAGAGCATTATTCCTCCCACTACACCTACCATTTTTCTCAATGCCATCCTTTGGAGCGGAGCCTAAATAACGACCCGGGGAAAAGAAACCTAAAGAATATTTATGAGGAAACATTACACAAAGCAACACGCTTTCTGAACTTCTTTTAACAATGGGAAAAGCTGCACTTTTGAAGTTAAAACAATAAACAAGATTAATGAGAGGTGCGGCGAGAGCAATTACGTAGCCCGAATATCCTGCGAATTTAGGAAGGAAAAGGAGACACGATCCGAGAAAAATGTTTTACTAAGATGTGCCGTGTGCCATAAAAAATTAAGTGAAATTTACACAATTTCTATATATTTATATATTTACAGTATAATGTATATAATTTTTATAAATATTTTTTTAATTTACACCAAAATGCTAAAGTTAAATTTGCAATAAAATACAATTTAAAATATAAAATTTGAACTTCCAACATAGCAAAATTTACAAAAAAATAATTTACAATAAAAATATTTTTTGCATTATTATTTGTAATGACACATTGTCTACAGAAATCTTCAGTAACTATAATTTACTTAAATTCATTGTTGAAACGTTCATAGAATGTTATCCAATGACGTGGTCAGAACCTAGAAAATATTTTTTAAAACATTACACAGAGTTATCTAAAACACTCTCAAAACATTCCTAGAACATTCCCCAAATGTTCACAATGCATTAACCAACACATATGCATTAACCAACTCATAGAAAACTGTTTAACTTATTTTTTTTTTTGGCTGGGGGGGGGGGTGGAATAATATTCTATGAACGTTCTGTTAACAGTAAAAAAAAAAAATTATTGTTACCTTAACATACTAATAAAACTAATTTGAATAATGCCATTCAGAATTTTTCTTATACATAAATAACCCTTTTCAGTTGGAAATTATATATGGGTTAAGGTTTACTACAATTTGGGCTAAAGTAGGGAAGCAGACCATGCAGCTTATATGCAACAAAATGCTTTCAATGTTTTGGGGGTTCTGTTTAAAGAAAAATACTTTAACAGATCCAGGAACTAATCAGCATGCAGGAACTGAATGATAACTGATAACATAAAATATGAAACTATGACACGTGTAGAGGCTCTAAAACATTGGTTTAAAAGAAGAAAACCATTTAGGATGTGCTGTCACTGAAGAACAATCCAAGGTGCTATAAATGTAAAATCAATCAAGACATTAAAAAAAAAAAAACGTATTTGTATACAGTGTTGTGCAAAAGTGTTGTGCAAAAATATCTGCAATATTTTGCAAGACTAAAATAAAGAATTTTTTAATTATTAATTTTAATTGTTATTTTAATTCTTTTGCATTATTATTTTTAATGGCACATTTTCTAACATTTATATATACTTTATATGAAAGCAAGAAGCTTTACAAATTTGGCCCTTTGGAAACAATGTTCCTTGTTTTACATATTTATACAGTTTCATATTAGGGTTGTCAATATTAACACGTTGACATATGTATTATATATTATATTATATTATAATATATTATATTATTTATAAATTTGACCTTAATGGCTTCCCACACTCGCATCGCATATAATAATCTGATGACAGGTGATCGGGCCGGTGATTAGTATACTGGTGATGCTGAATGCTTAGTTGTCGGAACAGACGGGAGGGGAAATGAGGTTGCTGCTGAGGTTGTTACATAAACAACCAATTACTTCATTCTACCTTTAGGCTTGTTGCAGTACAACATTTGCTCCCATTTCCTTAAAGTAAACCACATAATTCAAATGAGAATCTCTGGTCTTTGTTTCATTAAAGCTATAAGTTGTAGCTATATACAAGTTCCACCGTATTACAAACATACAAAAGATCTCCTGAACGCATTGTAAAGAAGCTATGGCTCAGGTTTCTCTGAATGGCACGACTGACCCCCTTCACTGGCGAAAACAAATAAAACCGAACAATGTTTGTTCAAAGATTTTTTTTTCATGGCAGTGCCAGCAGCTCTGCAGAGAGCATGACACTACATAGAGGTTTTTCCAGGTCACTTCAGAACACACGGGGTTTAACGATGAGCTTCAGCATTGCCTGGAACAACAGAAGCACCTGTTCGCTTAAACGCTTCAAAAATTACAGATGTTGCGGATATGTATTACGCAACTGTAATCGGCAGTGGAGCTTTCCTGCCGGTTGTGTTTTACATACCAACAGATACCTGCGGAGCATTACTGATCAAATCATGGTGTTGACATTTACTGCATGTTAACAAAGCAGAAGTGCTACCATAAGACACCTGCAGGTTAATATATCCGATTGTTAGTAGCTTAAGGGCAGGAAACCTGCAGGAACACATGCTTCAGATGTGCAAAAGTGAAGCTAAACATTTACAAACATTCCTCCTATTTACAGGTTGTGAGACATGACTACCATCATGACTAACTAATCAGCTGCTACAATTATTATTAATATTATTATTATTATTATTATTATTATATTTATTCCATTCATCCATCCATCTAGAAATCTCTGTAGTCCAACTATGGACTGTGAAGGCCAATAGTGACCAAGCACAGGGAGAACATGCAAACTCCATGCACACAGACCCAGAGGTGGGAATCGAACCCAGGACCTGGAGGTGCAAGGCGACAGTGCTTTTATTATTATTATTATTATTATTATTATTATTTTTACACATATCAACTTAACACACAATCTGAAAATCAATAGCCAGTTCACTGGTTAAGCCTGAAATCTGATTTTTTTTACCCCCCTAGTTTGTTTGTTCTATTTTCTTATATCGTGTACCCAATTTGTAAAACAAGAGAGCGAACTAAAAAACAGACAGTATGTGCATGCACAAGGTATCGAGAAAACAAAATGAATAAATCACGCTCTCTTCGGGTCAGGTTCAGGCGAGACGCTCAGAAAGAGTAACAAAACTTATTTACGCAGATAACTTTGAAAATTATTTGAAGAAGAATCATGAAATGTTACACAGGGATGTCATTACATGGTTAATTACTCTGGCATTTTTTTTTTTGGTTTCTTGTGTGCATGA
Organism: Clarias laeviceps; assembly: GCA_030014305.1. Lineage (NCBI taxonomy): Eukaryota > Metazoa > Chordata > Actinopteri > Siluriformes > Clariidae > Clarias > Clarias laeviceps. The sequence continues at coordinate 14,347,626 of JAQMYJ010000020.1, forward strand.
GCAAACCCGAAACACACACACACACACACACACACACACACACACACACACACTAATGAATTGGGAATGACTGCTGTCTGAACAGTGAAAATGTTTTAATGAAGGCAATCCCGGCCGAGGAGGCTCAGCGCCCACCGCAGTCGTTCCTGTGAACTTTCAGCATGTGGAATGCCTGATCCTGGAAAACTTGTCGGCATCTTGTGGAAGAGACGCATCTATCCGTTGGAACTGTAAACCAGCACCATTTGCACGTTACATGAACTCTGCTGGGAGGTATCGCCACATTACTGTCCTCGCTAAAGGAGTTCCTAGGAGGCCAGCGTTTCAGACGTGAAGCACTGAGTCCCGGTTTGACTTGAACACCCCTTATGATTGTGTAAATGAGAATTTTCTTTAGTGTTAGTCTCATAATAGAGTGCAATATCCAGGCCTGGTATCCTCTGCTGAGGATGCACTGAAATTTTGGCTGCTGAAGCGAAAGCGGACGTCTTTTTTCACCCCGGTGTGAAATTTCAAACGATTTCAGGTTTGTATTTGTTTGGGAATCAACCTCTCAAAAAATCGCTAGCAGAGAGGGAGAGAGAGAAAGAACGAGAGAGACAAACCATATCAAGGCTATGTGTTATTACACTGAGTGTGTGTGTGTGTGTGTGTGTGTGTGTGAAAGTCGTCCTACAAGCCCCGCCCCCAATAACCCGCCCCCCTCTGTTATTCCTGCTGTTATACCCCTATCTCACCTATGCGGTTTGACTATGCGAGGGCCGACGCGCGGAAAGATGGAAACCTAATCACAGCGCCAAAACTCGTGGTGAATCATGATGAACCGTACCTACTTACAGCCACCGCGCGAAACCGCGTAGGTGAGATAGGGGTGTTAGTAGTTAACAGATTAGGGGCCAAATTTCATGAGTGATGATGGTGGAATAATTATAAAGGTCTTGACTAAAACAACATGCATGAGGAATCACAAAGGAGTTTTCATTTTCTGCAATGGAAAAGTACTCGAACTAGTTACTTTTATCAGAAAGTAACAATATAATCTAACTGATTACTCTTTAAAGACAGTAATTTTGTAAGGTAATTACTTTAAAAAGTAACGTCCCCCAACACTGTCTATAACAAATATACACAATCGCATCGCTGTGGTATAAGAGGAACAAAACACAACAAGAGCACTGTGTCATTGATTATTTCTCTACAGGTGCATCCCCCGGAGTGTATTGTTCCTTAATTAAAAAACGTCCGACTTTCTTAAGCCGGCGACATGCAGGGAACCTGTGTATGATGTATTAGAGTGCACAAGGTCAGCAGGGAAGAAGCAGGGAATCCAAATGTGGCTAATGCAGCATGACGGAGCTCCGGTGGACTCGGCAATGACGTGATTATTTATTTAGCTGTGCAGCTGCGCCACCGCGGTAGCTGAATATCAATGCGAAAACTAATCAAAACTCCCTGCGTAAAAAAAAAAAAAAAAAAAAGAAAGAAAGAAAAACAACCCACGCAGACACACACACACGCAAACACCTGTCTGAAAACCGAGGCTGCTAGAAGCTTACTCTAACACGCATAAAAGCTACACTCGCAAGAACATCAACCGCCTTCGCATGTTCACTTTATTTATGAGGCTCTTTTCTCATCATAAAGCCTTTGGGAAAAAAAAAAAAAAAAACATATTGAAATTCCTATTTATATCCTTTTGTAATCAGGTTCAGTCTGCTGGCAGGGGAACATGTGTCTGTGCCGTAGCTCGGAAAGGTTATCTCTCTCAGGTTGTGTGTCCAGTCGCTCATTACAGCGGTAACACTGCATTTCAGTCCCCCCATTCACCCGCGGCTTTTGTTCCTCCTTCTGCTTTTCAAAGGAACCGCACAGCACCGTGGCACTGAATGACAGCTCACTCTCACTCACGCTGCTGAAATAAATGCTCCGTCTGACTAGTATCGCGCTGAAAGTCCAGCCTGGGTCTGTCGCTGCCTGTCGCCCATCGCCGCCACCCCCCGCCACCCCCCCCCCCCCAAAAAAAAAAAAAAACTTTGGGGAGCTTTAAAATCCTTCCTGTATTCATGGCTAGAAACAAAAGAAGATATAAGCAACTCCATCTGATTGTGTTTAATGCGGCAGGTAATTGGAGCGTCTGAAAGATGAACGGAAATTATTTTTCATTCAAAATGTCTTTCAAACCAAGATGACATTTCTATATATTTTCATTTCATTAGCCGACAAAAAAAAAAAAAAAAAAACTTAAATCAGATTTACTTTCAGACAAAATAGGTGCTGATTTAATTTCTTTTATGTTAAACATATAATACAGAAAATGTGGCCAAAGAAGTTACTTCTGAAGTTTATGCAACATGGAAGTGACCGATCTTGCTTCCCTAAAAATTTTAAGCTGTTTTGGAGAGATGATTTGCCATAAAAATGCCTATTTTTCAGCGTTATACTGTCTCGCTTCAATTCACAATAATCATTTAAAACTCAAATTATTCATATTCATATTTCATTGATACTAACATTGGTCCAAGCTTGTATAAGTATATGACCTGTAAAGATTGTTGCATAAATTGTTTTTGGTAAAAAATTTAAAAGCGGGAAAAAAAAAATCTGTAGTGTCCGTAACCATGTCAAATTCATGTATCAACATTTTAACCATTTTGCATTTTAGAATAATACAATGTTCAGGTTTATGTCTTTTCATGTGAAATCTAAATTGGCCAAGTTTCATATGAATGACAATTAATATAATTGAAAGATTTTAATTTTAAAAAGTTACGGACACTACATAAAAAGGCATGAAAAAGGCATGAAATTGTATCTATGTATTTTTTTTTTTTTTTATCTGATACCAATATAAACGAGAATGCATATTTACGAAAAACGATGGTATGTAAGAAAAGAATAAGTATTATAGAAAAATGATGTTATCATATGACACTACTTCACATAGGTGAGACATGTTTTTAGCACTGATACCATGTTTTGGCTGGTTAGTTTCTCCAACGCGCTCTCGGACACGCTGACCCTCAGCAGCACAGACCATACTAGCTGTTACCAAGAGTTAAGATTAATTAGTCTAGCCTTTTGGGGCCTTAAATATTAATGATGGAATCCCCCAAGACTTCAGTGTCGCTTTTATTGTGAGAGATGCTGGAGGGTAGAAGCCAAAAGCCTTTCAATTAAAAAGTTTGTTAATGCTCTTTGTATAAGCGCGCACAGTGCAACAGCTTTGTTGCTTTCTCATAGAAAGAGACCTTAAGGAGTCTCGGAGTCGATACGAGAGGATAAAGAACATGAGTGAAGTGAAGAGCTCTTTCTGAGACACCTCTTGTTCTGTGGACTTTCACTTCAAATGGAATGGCCACATCATGCATGAAATTAATCAATAAATAATCTTTTTTTTTCTTTTTAATTAAGTGTTCCGTGAGTGCTGTTGCCATGGTAATTTTCTTGCGCATCACAGAGCACAAACTTTTTTTCAGTACTCTTTTAAAAAGGCTTGATCCGAGCTTTGCTTTTGCTGATTTGCCAAGACTCATCAGACATCAGTGCAGCATTTAGGCCTTCGTCGGGCCGCGTATCGCAGCTACATGACTCCTGTACACTTAGCAGCTACACTTTAAAACTTTAAAAACTTAAGACTGAGCCGCAGCAAGAAGCAAAGCTCATCTATTTTTCCTCTTCCTTAGACTTCAAGGTGACAGATGAACAATCCAGCTGTTTCGCTCTTAACGTTGACTGTGACCTTTCAAGTCGTTTCAAGAATCAGTCCTTGCGGCTAAACAACTGAATGGAAGTTTTTGAAAAAAAACAACAATCTTGAAGATTTTAACATCTAAAGAGCGGCAGGTTTGGTGCCGTCTTGCTCGGGTCCTGAGCATCTCCTCGTATGTTAGCTGATCATCAAAGCTGATTGGACAGAGACATGGATGGTGAAAGGTGCCTCTTTCTCGCAATGCCGCAAAAATGATCAGACATCCGGTGCACAGCAGGAATGCAGCAGCACAGTAATTTTAACACTCTGGTTGCACGTGATGGATTAATGTTGAGTTTCAAGTTGAGTCACTCTTCCAGTTCCGGAGAACAATCAGGACTTTGTTGTAGAAATGTAAGAAAGGTGACGTGAACAAAAGCAAAAGAATGTAAGCGATTAGGTAAAAGAATAAGTGTTACCTTTTTTTCTTTTCTTTTTTTCTTACAGTTAAATTTTTTTTTTTTTTGATTAATATAACCACATTAGAAAAGTTGAAGTTGACTATTTAGCTTTTTTTGCAAGAAAAGTTAGTTCCGACCGGGTAATTTGATTGGATGAGAGTCATTTCACTAGTGGTGATTATAGTCAGTAAAAGCACTGGGACGTTTGATATTTATCACCCTGTGTCACAGGTGTTCCCTTACCCGTAATTACGCTGCCTTGCAAAAGTATTCACACCCCTTGAACCTTTCCACGTTTTGTCACGTTACAACCACACAAGCGTAAATGTTGCATTTTATTGAGATAGACCAGGGGTCGGCAACCTCAAACACTCAAAGAGCCATTTGGACACCGAGAGCCACAAAACCTTTTTGACATCTAAAATGAAGGTAACACTGCATATATAATTTTTAACCTTTATGCAATGTATAAAAAAACTATAGTGTGTTGCATTTATGAAACCAAGGAACTGCTACAAAGAAAACGAACAGAGTAACAAAAACTCTGGAAAAAAAAAAGGACTCTGGGTTGAAGGTAACTTTCTAATATAATACACTCAATGTCTATTTGAGTCCTCCTCGTATTTATGAAATAAAAAGCCGAACTTAAATTATCCACCTGCAGCAAACCAACAATGCCGTCTGCTTCTGTGTAGCGTCATCCTTTTATCACGTGTACTGGAGCCTGCAGTCAGCGGTCAACCTGAATGAAACCTGGGGTCGGAAAGCTCAATAAACCGCGTGCCAATGCGGTTGTGACGCATATTTTGAGTGACACAAAAAATTTAACACGTTTACAAGATCACCATAATCTTCAAATTTAGAATTACATTTAAAACAAACTAAAATAAAATACATTTTAATTTAAAATACTGATTTTTTTTTTTTTTCAAAAGCCACAGGGAGCCACAGCAGAGGGATGAAAGGGCCAGATGCGGCTCTGGAGCCGGGGGTTGCTGAACCCTGGATAGACCAAGACAAAACAAAAAAATAAATAAACAAATAAAGGGGGGGGGGGGGGGGGCAA
>JAQMYJ010000020.1:14352850-14370758 GCA_030014305.1 Clarias laeviceps
CCCCCCCCCCCCCCCCAAACAGGTCAGTGCATAGATGTACCCCAAAAGCTGTAACTGCATCGAAAGGTGGTTCTACAAAGTATTAATTGGCTGAGTACAAATGCATGTCACACTTTTCAGATATTTATATATATTTTTTTTTGAAAGCCGTTTTTTCATTTTCCTTCCACTTTAGAATTACTGTATGTGCCACTTTGTGTTGGTCTATCACATTAAATCCTAATAAAATACTTTTATGTTTGTGGTTGTAATGTGACAAAATGTGGAAAAGTTTAAGGGGTATGAATATTTTTGCAAGGCACAGTATATTAACTGTCGGTCGTGGGTGAGAGTAGGACTGTGCGGTCTGCAGTACTGGATAGCAGGGAGAGCAGAAGCTCAAAGCTTCTAACACACGGCGGAATCCCAAATTCGTGATCAATAGTGGTACTTGTGTGGAACAAAGGATTGAACTCTACATAGCACACTCGCCTTCCATTCAATCCAGTTTGGAATTCAACTCTGGAACTCTGGAAGTTGATGTAGCTGATATCCTAAAGTCGAATAAGTGGAAAATAAAGAAAATCTCATGAGTTTCTCAGGACTGTTTTTTTATTGGTAAGAACTTAAAACTATTTTCACCCCTGTTAATTACACTAACTGTCAGTCGCGGTTACTTAGTTCCACCAGTCGCAGAAGGATATGCGTTGAAGAAGCAAAATAAAGAAACAAATCATAATCTGTTAATAATAAATGTCGTTTGTGGAACTGTTGTATAAATTATAATGCAATTATAATGCATTATTATATATCACACTCGAGGTTGTGCTGTCGTACTGAATATCAGCACTGAACTGCACGCAACCTTAAATGTGACATTGTTTAATTACAATGCATTAAGTTGCATTATTACTACTACTACTATTATTATTGCTGTTGTTTTTATGATTATTATTAAGTTTAATTATAATGCATTAAGTTGCATTATTACTACTACTACTATTATTATTGCTGTTGTTTTTATGATTATTATTAATGTTACTATTATTATTATTAAAAGCAAAACAACAACAATAATAATGAAAGCATGGGTGTGGCTTTATACTGAAATGTTTCTAACACTAATTTACTTAAATTAACTTATGAGTAATACTTGATGCCACGCCCAGCCAGAACTTTTGCTAGTAACTTATGTTGTTGCCTGTTTAAATGTCTCAAACAAAGATATAATCTTTTCAACCTGCCAATCTTCAGCTCCACACTCCAGTCCAGTAGGTGGCGGTAAAAAGTAAAAAAATACTTTGTGGAAGATAGATGTGGTCTTAAAAGCTGTGATGTGTGTTTTAAAGTTCGAGCTATTCACCCTTTGAGCTACAGGATTGGTCAGAGGAATCGTTTAAGCCAATCGTTTGGAGTCGCATCGCACCTAATTTGCATATAAACGAGAATCTCTCTCTGTTCGATCTCAATCTCCATGTTGATTGCAGTGCTGTCGCTGAAATCACAGCTCCTTGTCACTCACACACACACATACACACATAGGAAACAAATGCTCACGCTTTGTCTGCCAGTGTGAACGTCAGGTTAGAAGACATGAGTAGCATCTTACCATGTTAAAGTCCAGATTTTTCTCCACCCACTCGGTGGCGGCCTCAAACTCGTCGTACATCTCCATGATGTAAAGAGTGTCCAGAGCATCCACGATTGTCGCGCCCCTCAGACTGCCTGCGAACGCAGAAAACGATCATAGTGAGAAAGCTGTGAACTCCGTAAAACCAGGGTTTTAACCGATCCAGCCTGGTGATAACACCTCAGAGCCGAGTGGAAATGGAAATCCTGCTCACAGGGTAAAGCAAAGAGAGAAGAAAACAAAACAATGGGCTGTAGAGAACATTATGTGTCACCTATAGCTTTGTGTAAGGAGAATCATTCACAATATTCCAAATATAGGCATTACTGTAGTAACACCATCCATCATGATGACACTGCAATAATAATACTAATACTAATAATAGTGAAAGTTTACACTGAATCTATCAGTGTAATCATGTTCAGTAAATAGCATAATAATAATTAATGATAATTATAATTAAAAAGGAATTAAACAACTATAAACAAACACCAGAAGGAACAAGCTTATTTGATTTCTGGTTTGTCTTTTGGCTTGATAAATAGATTTTAACATGTGTCTATTGAGGATTTGTTGGCTTCAGCCTCTGACAATGAATGTATAGTTTTGTATGCAGATGCTTAGCCTTTAAGCCATGTAGACAAATAATATCAAAGTTTTATGAGTTAATGGCAAGCAACATTTTAATAATCTTTTCTACATTCTTCAACTTCATGGCTTTCAAGAAAGCTGGAACTAAACAACACTCTAAAAGTGTAAGTGTGGGTGAAAGTGCTAAGACAATAAGAAAGATTTGAATGTTGCTCTAAGAAAGGAAATAAGATTAATACAAGATAGATAGAGGTAGTTAAGGTGCTAATTATACACACTGAAAGCAATAAACCACCCAATTGGAGTTCTGCCTTTTTTTTGTATAATTTCTACTTTTAACATGAATACATGCAGCTTTGTTGGCTGGACGCCTGAGCTGCCACTAAAGGGTACTGCAAACATCCCCATGTTCATCTGGTAAAGTGCAGAAAAGACAGGGTCATCCATCCAACCATCAATCCATCCACATGTCTACCAAACTATCCATCCATCCATCCATGCAAACATAAATTCATCCAAATGACTACTTATCCATCCATCCATTCACATGTCTACCTATCCATCCATCCATCCATCCATCCATCATTCCATCTGCTGACCTTTCCAACCATCCATCCATCCATCCATCCATCCACATGTCTACCTATCCATCCATCCATCTGCTGATCTTTCCATCCATACCTCTACCCGTCCATCCATCCATCCACATGTGTACCCACCCATCCATCCATCCATGTCTACCCATCCATCCATCCATGTCTACCCACCCATCCATCCATCCATGTCTACCCATCCATCTATCCATGTCTACCCATCCATCCATCTATGTCTACCCATCCATCCATCCATCCACATGTCTACTCATCCATCCATGCATCCAACCACATGTCTACCCATCCATCCATCCATCCATCCATCTGCTGAACTTTCCATCCATCCATCCATATGTCTACCTAGACATCTACCTGTTTACCATCCAAAATAAGCATTCATCAGTCCATTTATAGATACATTCATCTATCCACCCACCTGTCTACCTAACCATCCGTCCAACCAATCTAACCATCCATCCAACCATTTATCCATCCATGCACATATTTACCTAACCATCCATCCATTAATCCACCTGTCTACTTTACCATCCATTCATCCATCTACCTGTTTATATAATCTATCCATCCATCTATCTAACCTAACTATCCCTCCACCTGTTTACCTAACTTGTCTTCAAACAATCTCAAAATATATCCATTAAGCCTTTCCTTCCATCCATCCATCCATCTATCCATCCACATCTCTACCCATCCGTCCATCCATTATCTACCAATAATTCCACCCCAAATTAACCGAAGCACAATTCATCTATTCAAATATACTAACTACGCATCCATCTTACTATCTATGTGCATTGTTTTTTTTCTCAGTAAAGATCTTAAAAGATCGCTTCAGAAAGCGTTCTTTTCTAAAGTATAACTATGTAAAACCTCTACCTAGATAACTATGACTTTCTCGAACTATCTATCACCTTCATCATCTCCACTCAATCATAAATCCCAATCCAACCATCTGAGTCTAGAAGTAAAAACATGAAACGTTACCTTAGCAGCACAAATCTCCTTCTCACACAGGTGTCAAACATACAGCTGTAAAATCTAATGGAGCAAATAGGAGTACAGCTGTTTGAAAACACGTAGTAGAGAGGAAAAACATGCATTCCACAGATGGTTGGAGACAGAACCTAATTAGAAGCTACATTAAAACAGAATTAGCAACGCTATTCATTCGGTACCGATTACGTCCCTGACAGGTGGGTCTCGGATCTTCTGGGCTTTAATTATCGAACCTCTGAAGCACTGCCAGTGATCGTCTGGCAGTCCAGTCTTTGTTTGCCCAAACCGACACACCATGAAGAACATTGTGTTGGATATTTCTGCCAATGGCTGCACACAGAGGTTATGAGAGGACATTTTGCACATGTAATGTGAAAAGTCTTTTGTCAGCGCTCTTCCTGTTTTTCAATTTGAGGCACCAAGAGGTGAGAAAGTCACCCCTCGTGTCACTCTGTCCCACCACAGAGCTCACATCTGGATGTTTGGACACCATTTCATTTCCAGGTGCATAAAACTGAACTTTGAACTTAAGACCAAAAACAAATATGGAAATCCAAAAAACAAAGTTTTGCTAAAGATCAGCCTCCATTTCTCAGTGCGTAGGATGTAAAAAACCCTTTGGATATGATAATCTGTTACCATTGTAAACAATAACGTATGTAAAGCTCTAAAAGTATCTAAACAATAAAACACTGTGTGACTTGATCGTAGTGTTGATTGTTGAAAAGTCATGTCTTTTACAAAGCAGTTATCTTTTTTTTTCTCCTGACAAATTTCTGCTCCACACAATTTCAGTCCATTTAGCACCAGTATTGCACAAGCCACCAAGAAACTCAAAAGAAGAAGCAATGTTGTTGCTAGTGTTTCGGCTGCTCCCGTGGAGGAGTCGCCGCAGTGGACCATCCGATCCACATATAACTTGGCAGAGGCTTTTACGCCGAATGCCTTTTCTGCTGTAACCGTCCCATTTTATCCAGGCTTGGGACTGGCAATGCATCCAGTAGCTGGGGTTTGGGCGGGAATTGAACCCAGACCTTCAACAATGCAGACGAGAAGCCTACCACTGAGCCAGCAATGCCCAGAAAAAGAAGAAGAAGCAATAATCTTGCAGAAGTATTAGCAAAGTATTAGTGCAAGTATTAGCAGAAGATGTAAGCAATTTGTAATTTTATTTATTTATTTTTTGAAATTGTCAATTTTAGGACATTCAACATCTGAGTTTACTTAAATAATGTATAAAGTGGGACTCGATTCTGATACAACAATCGTTCCAATTAACTGAAAAACAAAAGATGAATTAAATTGCATAATTTGACCTCTGCTAAAACTAGAAACTAGCATGTTTCTAACTTTACGATAGTAGCAGAAATAGAACTAACCAGAACTACCAGCTCTATCTTTTCAGCTTAAAATGACAACGTGATTGATGAAAGCTTTCTTTTTCACTACCAGCTTGTGGATTTTAAACATCTGACTACTCTCAGGAAACTTTGCTATTTTTAGACTAGCTAAAATCACAAAATACCTGAGTTGAACGATAACGCTTCTGAATTCCATAACAAGATAAACACCAACATCCTGACCTAAATGGTGAGGCTGAAACAGTGTCATTTTATCTCAAGAGACCATGATCAAGCATGAAACACTTCTGAAACACTTCGTACGCGCAGGGTTTTCTAAAAGCTGGCTGAACTTTTGTTTATACTATTAACTTTGATAAGAACTTTCACTACAAATCTGGTTTGTTTGACTGAGAATGTTAAGTGAATACAGTGTCAAGGGAAAAGAAAAATCAGGTGCACGGGTCATCTACTACAATCTAATACTGTATATATCCTAATTCTGGTTACGAAACATAGTATAATAGTTTTAAATACTATAACCATACGAGTAGCTATTGAAACTTTTAAGGGGATCGACTCCAAAGCTCCATGCTGTGAACTCATTATCCCAGTGGGAAAGTGCATTGCAGAGCTTCAATATTTGGTTGCTAGTGAAAAGTTTCTATGTTGAAGTTTCAAGTTGAAAGTGGCTTCTAATTCAACATAATAAAATAATGCTACCCTAGTTAAGTTGATTAATAAATTGGAAAAAGACTTGTTCGATTTGATTCAGCAGCGCAGTATCAGGATCAGGATTGAAGTGTGACATGAAGCATCAAATAAATACTTTTGCTTTGTAGGATCCTTTATCATTTTTGGTTGTTGGCCTAATTGTCTTCTGAGAATAGAAAAACTTACACAGAAATGTATTCATCAGCTCACTGATGATTCATTTTACTAAGTAAAAGAGAAACCAGAAACCTCAAATAAGGAGGTATTAAATGTCACGGCAACATTCCTGAATTAGTGTGAAACAAAACAATGAAACTGTAATAAATTGTCCTTTAACTACTGTAGCAACTGTTTTGATTTATTTATATAGTGCTTTTTACGATGGTCATTGTCGCAAAGCAGCTTTACAGAATCAAAAGAAATGAGTTTGAAATGTGTATGCGAGTAAATATGTATAAATCAAAATGATCGCCGCCCTTGTACCATATATCTGCCCACCTTTTTTAAAAATCTATCCGGGTTCCCTCTCACGCTACCGTTCCTGTAAATGATTATTCTGCTACCGCGAGAGCGGTGTACTGAAAGGCAGCGTATGCCAGTTTTGCCTGTTGAACGAGCTCTTCTTTTAAAAACCCAGGAAGATTAATTAACCCTTAAAACTCAAACAGTGCGGCAACCCGGCATCGGTCAATTACCGGTTTAACCGCATATACGGAAATCCTGCTGGTGTGTGTCGATGGAGGCGGCTACAGGCATCGCACTGTGCATGTTGTGTAGAACCGAAGTTAGCATTACATTTACACTGTGTAAATTTTACTGATACCGGAGTATGGGAATGTCGTCGCAAAAATGTAACAAGCATAAAAACACATGATCTTATGAATCTGTGTTATTTCTTTGCCTACGTGACCCTTTTTTTTTTTTTTTTTATAACAATCATACGTTCGTATAGCTGGTTAAACTGAAATCAGATGAAATTCAGTTCCTCATATTGCCTAGGTTGTGCTGAATTAAAGGACATGTCATGCTACATTGCACAATCCTGAACGTTATATAAAATAAAAAAAACATACTAGTGCAAGAAAAAGAGAGAGAGAGAGAGAGAAGAAGAGCTCAGAATGGAGCAACAAGGTGTGTGCACATGTTGCATGATTCACTTAAAGGGGCACAACTGGAAATAAACACCTGGCTCACAGCAACACACAAACACTAATTAGGCAGATTCCCCTCGGGGGCATGTTCATTCCTACCTACCTACTGACTCTCAAATCCCTTCACAAAGAAGCACTTAACCACACCACCCCACCCTACAGCCTTCCTTATCTGATGATTCCTAACAGCTGTTTTTGTTGAGCTACCAGTGAAATGCTCCCAAACATTGGAGGTTTATGTTCGTGAAAGTGCAATATTGAGTAACGTAAGGAGTAATATCTGCTATCTCCACCAGATTCTTCACACACTCCAAAGACATGTGGTTTCTGCAGTTTGGCGTTTCCAAATTGGCCATAGTGTGTGAATGTTGACTCATGAAGGGGACTCCTATCCCGATCAACATTCAATTTTTGGTACGTACGTACAATGGGCCCCATTGGCTTCCACCGTCTCTAGCTGGACAACAGAGGTTCCTAGATGGGTGGATGGAAATGTCTGCATGTCAGGGCAGTCAAAGTTAGAGCAAAAGGCATGTGCAACGATGTCACCATGTAATTGATGATTGAATTTGCAGCCCTAGTTGCTATGGTGTTGGATTATGGACCAGGAGGTCCCCTGTTCGAACCCCCGATGATACCGGGTTGAACAAAGTCCTTCAACCACAAGTGCTCAGATACAAATCAGGCATCAAGCTGGAGACCTGACCCTGTAAATAACTGCCCCAGAAACGCCCTGGGCAGCATATATACAGGACCATGCATGCAGTAATAATGAATAATGCCCATGATGAAGCACTCGTTTCATCTTCATTTTAAAGAAAAAATTAAAGGAAAGTAAAAGAAAAGATTTTTTTTTTTTTTCTGGAAGTAGATTTTATGCATTTATTTATTTATTTATTTATTTATTTTATGTTTGTTTCATTATTTATTATCTTAAGACAATTCTCATTCTTCAATTTGACTGAAGGCTTTAATCTGAGTGAAAAAAGTAGCTCATGCAAAATGAAAACATTCTATGATCAAAGTGAACTAAACTTTTGCTGAATTAATTATTAGAATTTTTAAAGTGTGCTGTTGTGGTGTGTTTCTTCCTCCGCGTTTTACAGAAACCTTATTTACAAATAACTTTCCTGCTTAAAAAAAAAAGGTTAATTCCCTACATTCATTGTAAACTGCAATCTAAAGACAGGTGCCATGCCAATTTACCGAACGTTCAGTGAACCAAAATGTGTTGAACAGCAGCTCAGCCACTCCGACTTTAGCACCTGTGGTGGACATGAAGGTCTACATAAATAAGATTTAAAAAAAAAAAAAAAAAAAACTCCTCCTTGTATTTGGTGTAGTGCATCCTGGCATTCGTTATCTTAAGTAGAAATCCATGCAAATTGTTTAAAGTCAAAGAAGTGTTATGCAAACAAAAACAAGCAGGTATGAGTTGGACATCTGGGAGTCAGAAGTAACGCTTGAGTCTTTGTACTGTACATTGATTGTCTCTCTCATTATGTAGAAATAACTCAGATATCATGAAATCGTCCTGCACGTCCCGGAGTTGAAATGCTTCAATCGGTTTTATATATATTGAAAAAGTTTCTCTAATGCATTCCTAAAGAAACCTAGAGAAGCTTAAATGGGACATAATCTATTTCAGTTTCTATTAATGCAACATGTAAGTGGATTCAAGAACTCATCAACCTGAATAAAACAAACAATTAGAATAAAGGCTACAGAATTCCAGAATCTGAAATTTTACAGAATGATCGTACAATTGCATTTAATTCACGAAAATTGCATTTATTATTTGTACACTAAACAGGGCTTCTGTAACTGACATGAAACTTGTGTATAAACATAATCATGTGAAAACAGTACTGTGTGTGTATGAACTTTTGTATGAAATCATTTCTCCAGGACACAATGTGTATGTTTTAATAGGCGGGAAAATAATGGAAATTTTACGCAATAGTTTTCGGGATGTTTTTGTGTTTTTTGTTTTTGTTTTTTCCTTTTCCTTTATGACTTTACAAAACCCAATACACAGAAGGAAACGCATTTCACACTTCACTTAGTTTAGCTAAACAAAGCAGCTGTCTAGTTGTAAAAGCGCACTCATTTTCTGCCTCCAAAGCCAAAGTACACACACGTTGCCGCACAGAAGCAGCCTTTATTTGTCACACACACATTACAGCATGGTGAAATCCTTGTCCTAGCAAATCCCGGCTTGTAAGAAAGCTCTGTCACAATGACGCTCTATTCCTGGATCAGATGCTCAAGGGCTCGTCAGGATTGAACTCCTGACCTTCCGAACAGCAATCTAGAGCTTTTACCTTTGCACCACAACTACTACAAAGACTAGATTCCTATAATCAATTATTAGACTTTATTATTATAAAGGTCTTGATCCACCCCTCGTTCCATCACATGAAATTAAATGACGTAGATTAACTGAAAGAAATGGGAACGAATGTTCCGGCTGCAAAGCGCCTGAAAGTGCTTATTTATGTAACAACAATGTGAGCAGCGACCTCATTTCCCTTCTCGTCTGTTCCGACCACTCAGCATCAACAGTTTACTAATAATCACCGGCCTGATCATCTGGCATCATCTGCACCTGTTTCTCACTGGTTCGTGGATGATTCATAGGTAACTGTGTGACTCAACAAACAAAAATCATTCTTCTGAAACTGGGCGGAGACAGGGACTGAGAGAGAAAAGCATGCCGAGGATGGAGAGCCAAAAAGGGTTTCTGAGAAGCCTGGAGAACCTCAAGGCTACATTAAAAATATAAGAAAGTCCTTAATCCATTTTGTCCTTATTTGGTTATAGCATGCTTTTATATATATATATATATATATATATATATATATATATATATATAATCCCTATACGAAAACACCATTTGTTAGAAGAGTGACCCCAACACACATCCTTGCAGCTTCCTCTATGCAAATCTGTGCCTTACAACATAACAGATTATATTTGCATACTTTTCTTTCATACTTTCTCTCACTGAATAATGAAAGAGAGAGGGAGAGAGAATGAAGCTGTGGTAATGCTTCCCAAAAGATGACATCCAGCCCTTCTGTTCATTCAAGCCACACACACACACACACACACACACACACAAAAAAAAATCAATTTAATGCAGATAGAGCAAAATGAAAAATCATGAACAGTCGATTCAGTGAGCAAATAATT
Source organism: Clarias laeviceps (assembly GCA_030014305.1). Taxonomy (NCBI): domain Eukaryota; kingdom Metazoa; phylum Chordata; class Actinopteri; order Siluriformes; family Clariidae; genus Clarias; species Clarias laeviceps. Next base: position 14,363,061 of record JAQMYJ010000020.1, read on the forward strand.
CACGGACTGGGATTGGATCAGTCGGCATCCCAGACGGTGCCCATCTCAGCCAGGGCAGCGTGACAGATGGCAGCCCGTTTTAACTTTCTGAGAGACAGACGTCAGCCAGAGGATCTAGATGCTGGTGCATCACTGGATCAGTTCAGGAATATCTGAGAGGCTGAGAGAATTGCCACGGCGTACAGCAGCACGGCTGTCCCACGTCGAGCGTTTATTTCAGGCTGATATATTCTTGGTGGACTTGTGCAAAGAGTTCATTAACAGCACACTTTCTCCCCTGACAGGTCCGTATAACCACCTACAATTATTGTGGGTGTCCCTGTAGGACAGGCCTGGCTAACAGAACCAGATCTGTGTTCACACTGGCTGGAGAAATTAGTCCGGCAGCAAAGCACTATTTTCCAATCATGCGGCAAAGTAATGAGGAGGACAAAAGGCTTCATGGGAAAAGCTCGTGTTGATGGATCACTTAACTGGAATATGATTTAAAAAAAAGTAAAAAAAAAAAATAATAATAAATTCCATTTGCTGATCTTACGTTGCTTTCAGTTCCTCTTTCCTGTGCACAGCTTCCTCTAAAAATGATTATGCCAGCATTTCAAACCGAGAGCTTCCTCTCAAACTGCCAGAAAACTCTTGGTAAGCACTCGGCTCAAAGCAGGCAGGCAGGCAGGCAGGCAGACCTCGGGACATGAGATCAGCAAGCCGTGCTGAGAGAGAAGACACCGGGCCTCATTTATCCAGCAAATAAGTGCGTTTTCGTGTTCCAAACTCGACTGAAAATTCCACTGGAGATACGTTAAGTTGTCTAATAATTTTTATTCACTCCCACGGCATTGGTGGCTCAGTGGTAGGTTTTCTTGCCAGCCCGGGTTCAATTCCCAGTCAACATCCAAACTCCAGCCGCTGGACACAGTTCCGGTGCCCAGCACGGATAAAAACTGGAGGGTTGCGTCAGAAAGAGCATCTGAAATAAAACCTGTGCCTGAACAACCCGAATTGACTTCAATCAGGCTTAAAATCTCACAACAAATTGTTCTTCCACCTTTAGAGTTTAAAGCCATAAGCCATTACTTATGTCCTAATGGAATGTCCAGTCTGAAATCCTAATTATGGATTTGGTTTTAATTGTAATGTTCACAAAAAATTTTTTTCTTCCATTTTAAGTTTCTGAAATTAAACTTGACATGGGATTCCGTGTATAAAACTCCATTAATGCGTCACCCTTTAAACAAGTCTGATCAACCTCTTCATGTTACATGTAAATTTACCCAAATTCATGAGCACTTCTAGAAAACAAATTTATTTTTTTCTCTATCTCTCTCTTTTTTCCCCAGAACAAACGGTATTGTCACTAATATGACACTTAAATCCAGTCAGTAAATGTTCACTTTGATAGAAACCCCCTGGGACGTCTAGACACCCGTGTGTGCGTTCCTTTAATAAAGCAAATTGCTTTAAGGACACGGGTTGAGAGAACATTATGGTAGGGTCGGTTCTGCAGGGCGCAATCTACAGTAATATCTTCATAACCTACTACTATTCCTTTTCATCAGCTTTCAGGCAACTAGAAAAAAAAAAAAAAAGATGGAATATATGCGACCGCAGCAGTTTAAGATTCTTAAGATTAAGATTCTCCTGTGAGGGCTCGATTCAAACGGTACTTCTCCCAGCAGCTTATGGACCTCAAGCAGAATAGCAAATGCCCTTTACGAAGATTAGGATCATATTTAGTACTTTTAGGTTAATAACCAAACACGTCTCCGAAAGCATATCTCGCAGGTTTACTCCCTGTCAAGCCTGACGGGTCCGCTCGCCCACCGCTCACCTACAGTACCAGCGCACTCATTGTCATTACTGACAACAAAAGCTGTGGCGCATTCAACAGCACCGTTACTGAACGAGGCGAAAGGAGTTCGTAGCTTCTCCTCTTTCAAACACCTGATGAATTTTTCACTGTGCCGCAACTCGAAACCTCGCCAGTTTTAACCGTCTCGCCATACACACGGTCTCACGGAAAAATCCCACCTTCACCTAATCAAGTAAATATGTCTCTTCTCCAGAAACGTTTAGTGATCCTGGTGCTCGTTTTTATGGTCGCTTGGTGCTGCTTTATAATTCCCACAGTGAATTTAGATGATCTCGATCCTAAGTGATAAAGTTTCCAAGCTTAGATAAATTTCACTGCTTGAACCTTCATCTTCTGTTGGTCAGGATTAGCTAGTCCAGCGTGCTCGCAATGCAATACTTTGGTACACTGCACCAGGAGTCCCAGAGGAAACACCAAATAAAAAAATCAACAAGAGTAACACAAAGCCAATTTATTACAGCTTTTCTTTACAGACTAACACAGCAGTAGCTTTCATTCCCCCTTCGCCTACACAGGTTACACTTCGGCTACAACTTGACTTTCATTTGTACTTCATAACAGTTCTGCTGTCCTGATATACGAGGGCGTTCAAGTCAAACCGGGACTTTGACGTGAACGAGAGTGTAAATTTGATTGTTTTTGAGGACAGAAGACTTTGAGGACAGCACTGTGATGAGACTCTTAGCCGCAGTAAAACATTTAAATGGTGCAAACTTTTTAAAGCAGGCTGTACCTCCATGATTGACCATCCCAGCCGAGGTGGCTCAGAGCCCACTTCAATCGTTCCTATGAACAATTCAGCAAGTGGAACGTCTAAATCCTTGAAAATCAACATATAACTTGTCACCAGATAGAGAGACGCATCTGTCTGTACGGAACTGTACATGACTTACTGCCAGTCCTAACCTCACCTAACACCAAAGCATTTCCACCTATTTTGGGTCATTAAAGGATTTCCTGGGAGGCCAGCGTTTCAGACAGTCTGATCATGGCTCCGGCGTACTGAGAAAACTTTGATGGTATCTAAGCGGTAGTGAAACACTGGGATAAGTGCATCACTGTGGCAGGGGATTATGTAGAGAAATACACAAACTTGTTACTCTTATAACTGTTTTCTGTTATTTTGAAAACTCAAAAGTCCCAGTTTGACTTGAACGCCCCTCAAATATAGTGTGACTATTAAGAGACCTTAATAATTCTAGAGACCTGTATTCTAACAATCCTTAACGTTTCCATATTTGATACAGCGCGATTTCCCTGCTCGGCAAAGGCGAGCTCATAATTCTGTTCGCAAGACCAGACTTCTGTTAAAGTTTAAATATCTGGCAGATACTCAAATCCTTTAAGATGGAGAAATTCAGGACGTCGGCTGGGTTGGAACAGCCTGAAACATGCACTGGAACGAAGCATAAATGTCAGTTAAATGTCTGCTTTTGAACTTCCCTGGAGTGAGCCGGATTTTTCTCTTTACGATGCCATAAGCGAAAAAATTAAATAAGCTACCGCATGTCGTACTATTTGACGACCTGCGTATGCAGCCTGCTTTACAGTGTTCGGTCCACTGAGCTAATTTATTATTGGGAGTCATGGCTACCCTTTTTTTTGAGAGTTGCGATATTCAATTTAAGTCAATAGCACTCAGTTTTGGAGGACCTGAAACCAGTGTCAGAATTTATCATTTTTGTCCGTCTGTCTGTATATCTGTATGTCTGTCCAGACAGCTGTCACAGCATCACGCAAAACTGGCTGGACAGAATTTTATGAAACTTTGGCAGTACTTTGGTATTTGCCTGAAATTTACCCTGCACCATAAATAAAATCAAAATGTTGAGTAGAAGGGAAGTTATGAACAGTTATGTCCAAGATTATAAACTGGAGGTTTTGCACATGCGTCAACCTAAATCGACCACTGGTCATAATTTAATGAAACTTTTGCAGTACTAAGATATCTGCCTGATGTTTAACCTGCAACATAAGTGAAATTAAAAGGTTGAGTGAAAGCGATGTTATGAACAGTTATGTGCCGGATTTAATAATCTACTTTAAGATAGTAATAAGCTACTAATAAGCTACTTGCTCAATGTACTGTACAGTAAACAAACACCTGCACCAATAGATATTCATTAGAAAAGCGAAACTGAATATTTTTTATTGAGATTAGTTTATATTTTCATTTGCTTTTTTTTTTAGTTTTTTTAGATTTCTCACCTGTGATTCTCTCTCCGATTACTGAACAGGGAGTGTACTGTATTTGGCTGACGATGAAAGAAGTACAACTTCGTGTAAACAAGGCACAAGATACTCAACCTTAGAAAATTTTATTTCTTTGTATTAATAAGTTAGAGTTTTCTGCCGTACAGAAAGACAGACAGACATGTACGTGGGCTTCAACCTGAAATAACATCAGCACTGATTACATTAAAGCTCATCAGATTATATTTAGCTTTAACCTTTTAACGATTTCTTATTAGTATTATCGTATTATCATCAGATAACCGAGGATGTGCCTTCTGCCTAATCTTAATATTCACAAATTCGTCGTAGGTAATGACTGGATCAGTTAATAATTATGAGAGGAGATAAAGGGCCTCTTTAATGTGCCGTAATAAAATACCGTTTTTTTTTTCGTTTTTTTTTTTGTTCCACTTGAATTAACCTTCCCTCATGCTGGAGCAGGCTTTCTGTGTTTAATGGCAACGCTGAGAAAAAAGGGAGTAAACAGGAATATTAAATGCACAGCAAATGCTTTACTAATGGACAGGGCATTTATTACTGGCTGTGGCTGTTCTGTAGTATTGTGACTCTGGTGTCATTACAGTGAAGCCTTCAAAAACCTTGAACAGATTTAAATCTCACCTGTCTGTTAATGCTGCAGCTGAAATACCCCACAGATGTTAAAAAAAAATTATTATTATTATATACACAGTGCTGCTTGAAAGTATGTGAACCCCTCGAGCAGTTTAGATGTGTCTGTTGTTTTACCATGATTTTCTTATTTTATCATCACAGTTTTTATGTATGAAATGTTAGATATATGTTTATCAATTGCACTTGTACTTGTTTAGTGCGACTTGTGTAAGTAGCCCAAAAACTACATGAAACATGGACTTAGTGTATGTGCAAAAGTAAGTGAACCTCCAGCTGCACCGGTTAAGTCAAGCAGGTAACAGTCTCAGGTGAAACACATTTGGGTGCTTAATTAATCATTTAAGCAGACCAATGAAATGAGACATCCTTGGGAAAGGGTTCTGCCTGCACTAATTAAAAGAGAGAGGAAACCAAACAAACCACTGTGATCCCATACAAATCAACAATGCCAAGAGCAAAGGAGATATCCGAGGACATGAAGAAGAGGGTAGTGACAGCCCATCAGTCTGGGAAGGGCTATAAGACCATCTCCAAAAGATTCCAGCTTCATCCATCCACTGTACGACAGATAATTTACAAATGGAGGGCCTTCAACATGACAGCAACTTTGCCTAGAAATGGACGCCCATCAAAAATATCACCCAGAAGCACCAGAAAAATAATAAATCAGGTGAAGGCCAACCCACACATCACCTCAAGAGAGTTGCAGACCTCTCTGGCAACATCTGGGACAAATGTGCATGGGTCTACAATCAGACGAAAATTGAATAGCCATGACATTCATTAGAGGGTTGCTAGAAGGAAGCCTCTGCTCTCAGAAAAGAACAAAGCTGCCCATTTCAACTTTGCCAGAGAGCACTTGGACAAACCAGAGGCCTTCTGGAAGTCCATTCTCTGGACAGACGAGTCCAAAATAGAATTATTTGGTCACAATCAAAACCGATATGTTTGGAGAAAATCCAACACGGCATATGAAGAAAAGAACCTCCTCCCAATCGTGAAGTATGGTGGTGGAAATGTGAAGGTCTGGGGCTGCTTTTCTGCTTCTGGACCTGGACGACTCAATATTATCCAAGGAACTATGAATTCTTCGGCATATCAACAAATCCTTGACCAGAATCTCTTGCCATCAGTCAGGGAGTTGAAGCTGGGACAAAAATGGATTATGCAACAGGACAACAATGACCCAAAGCATTGGAACAAATCTACAAAGGAATGGCTTCAGCAAAAGAGGATTTGCACTCTGGACTGGCCCAGTCAAAGTCCGGACCTTAACCCAATTGAAATGTTGTGGCGAGACCTGAAGAAGTTGGTACATGCCAGATGTCCCTCCAACCTCTCTCAACTGGCAAGTTCTGCAAGGAGGAGTGGGCAAAAATCCCCATTAGGAGCTGTGAGAGACTGGTTAGTGGTTACAGGAGACATTTAATTGAAGTAATGGCTGCAAAATGAGGAGCCACAAGATACTAATACAAGGGTTCACATACTTTTGCACATGTGAAATTTTCAGTTTTTGTGAAATGAACCGCCTTTGTTTAATTAAATACTGAAAATATCTCTTTTTGTGTGTGTGTGTGTCTATTATTTGGAAGGTGTGCTTTACACATTGGGATTTGGATGTATGTGTAATAAGGTTCTTTTAATGTTTTTTACAAAAACAGTGACCATGTCTGGAGGGTTCACAAACTTTCAAGCAGCACTGTATGTATATGTATATGTGTGTATGTAAATGAGTGTTAATGTAAATGAGCCACACCCCCAACAATCTTCTTATATGAGGTCACAATAGTGGGGAAAAAAAACTGATTCGCTTCTTTAAGCTCTGGCGAGACCAAAAATGGAATAAAGACAAAAAGCAGGATTTTTCTCCACCTCTGCATGTGTACAGACACACTAGAGATCCAATTAAAAGTTTAAATGGATCTCCAGCACAATACATTTGACCTTGCTGTGACCTTCTTGTTTTCCCTTCCAAAATTGGCAGAGTCAAAAAATGAATACATCACTTATGATTTGCACGAAAGAAAAAAAGCATGCAGTGATTTTTTTTTAGTTTTTGGTGGTCTGAGGGTCTACCTGGTCCTGACACAACTCACGGAAGAGCATAAACAGAAGCATCTGGTTATCTGCAGACAGAACTTGGAGGACGATACTCTAAGGACGGTGAACGTTGCTTAAAGAGAATCATTCATGGAACGGAAACATCCTCAATCACCGACCGAGAAAAAGTTCCAAAGTCAACCATCAGCTGGAAAATGTATCAACGTTTACAGTTTTCTGGGATTCTCGCGGGCCAGAAGTATTGGAACATCATCATTACAGTGAGCTCGTTACAGTGAGACGCTTATTGAAGAGCTGCAGCCTAAACGCACAGGCCTGATATCGGAGGGAGTCGTGATCTCACAGGACGATGCACGTTCGCACACTTCTGCGCACGAAGCCAACTCTTCTGAAACAAAGACCACCCTTGCTGCAGTAGCTTTGCACATGCTCTATGTGTGTGTGTGTGTGTGTGTGTGTGTGTGTGTGTTTTATATGGCTATAATCATATGAGAGCAAAACTCATGAGCAAAGCATTCCTGCTGCCTGCCTCTACTGACTCAAAAAAAAAAAAAAAAAAAAAAGGTTACCAACATAAATCACATCATGGTTTATTCAAACACACGCTCCCATTAAACACACAACACCATGAATTAATAATACAGGTCTGACCCTTCTTTAGTAATAGAAGAGGTAAGTTTTCCTCCTCACTGCCTGTCTGTACTCTTGGTAGACCAAATCATACCCTACACACACACAACCTACTGGTACAGTCAGCATATTTCACTAATCCTCCTACGCTCTTCCACGTGTGTGTGTGTGTGTGTGTGTGTGTGTGTGTGTGTGTGTGTGTGTGTGTGTGTGTGCATCTCTGTGTGCCAGTCTGACACCGATCAATGCCACTGTCGGTCCACACGACT
>JAQMYJ010000020.1:14370858-14413180 GCA_030014305.1 Clarias laeviceps
TGTGTGTGTGTGTGTGTGTGTGTGTGTGTGTGTGTGTGTGTGTGTGTGTGTGTGTGTGTGTGTGTGTGTGTGCATCTCTGTGTGCAAGTCTGACACCGATGAATGCCACTGTCGGTCCACACGACTGGCCCCGTTCCCAGTCTAAATGAAGGAGGTTAATCAAATTGGAGCTTTAAATCCCAGTTCTGTCTCTCAACTCGAGCTCTGATTGGCTGCGGGCAAACGATGAAAAATGGCCCGGGGCTTTGCTTTCATCGCGTGCGCGGAGAGCTTGGGAAGCCTGATGAATGTTTTATATCCCATCCTCACCTCGCATTCTGGCAAGACGAACGTGGAGAGAAAAGGACTGAATTATTGTGGATTTTTTTCTGAAGGAATATGAGCATGTAAGAATAATGTCATAAAAAAATAAAAAAATAAATAAATACATAAATAACGACAGAACTCTCTGTGGTGGCACCTCAAGGGTCTGGGATCGATTCCTGCGTGCATGGAGTTTGCATTTCTCCTCATGCTCGGTGGGTTTCCTCCAGGTGCTCCGCTTTCCTCCCACAGTCTAAGCACATGCAGATTAGCATAATTGACGTTCCCAGATTGCCTGTAGTGTGTGAATGTGTGTGTGTGCCCTGAGATAGATTGGCACCCTGTCCAGGATGTACCCCGCCTCGTGCCCTAAGTTCCCTGGGATAGGCTCCAGGCCCACCACGACCCTTTACACAGGATAAAGTGAGTGAGTGACTGAGAACTCTCCATGGTATAACTAAAAAAAAAATCTATAACAAACTTTATTTAAGCAAGAACAATTATAATTAAACAATCCTGTGAGTTTTCATCACATTGTTCATTGTTTCGTTTTTTTTTTATAATGAAACTTTGCAAAGTGCAGTCTTGTGTAAAAGTTAGTACATTATAAAAAGCTTTTAGATGGAAGTTTATAAAACCGAAGTTGTCCGAAGTCAAGCTTTTTAAAAAAAAAATGGAAGTGGTGGCTCAGCTGTCTAAGGCTCTAGGTTGTTGATCTTAGGATCCGTGTTTGAGTCCCGCCGTCGGTGGGTTGCCACGCCCCATACTACATGCAGTGTCAGTCCCATTTAAGAGATTTTAATTAAACCTGTTAAAAGTCAATGTTTGAGATATTATAAAATTGCGTAATCTGTTTCCTCTAACCAGTTTATCATGCACTTCTTTATTCCAACATTGCACGTTTTAAAATTGTAATTAATCATAATTAATCACAGACTTTGACTGTGATTAACTAAACAAATTTTTGGTAATCGATCGACAGCACTAGTTTCAGTAAGCGTACATGGGAATGGATTCATGTGGTAACTATTTTGACACGCTCGCTGATAAAAAAGCAGCATCTCTCAGCGTCTTGTAAAATCTGTTCTTGTAGCATGAAAACTCGAAACGCACCGGTGAAATATAGACTTGCGGCTCTGCCTGGAGTTCGGCGAGGCAAAACTAAGCGCCGCTGTAGGAAAATGAATCACACGCTCATGACAAGAGAGAAATGGCACCCACGTATACTCACCAAACAGATTACTGGAGTGGCCTTGCTTGGAGACGGGCCGCAGCTCATTGGAGCCCCAGGCGTAGCGCTTGTAATTACCCCAAGCAAACTGCATCATCTGAGGAGAGAGGAAAACAAAAACAGGTAAGGGTTTAAATGATCTCTTTTTTAAATAATGCTGAAAAGAAACCATACACAGGAACCTCACAGCTCATCAAACCAAATGCATTTCTTTTTATTTCGCTCATGATTTCTGACCCTTGACAAAAAAAAAAAAAAAGTTAGTGCCGTTATTAAACACCGCTCTGGGGAAATGTTCCTCTCAACCCTGCTTCTCAGGCTTTTAATCCTGCTAAAGTTTGACACAACCATAACCGAGCAGAACCGAACAAAGATTAGACGATGGATTCTTTTGCTCCCAGGAGGAAAAAGAAGGACTCCAGATGTTCAGTTGCGTTCAGATGGATTACGCAGAATAAAAGCAGACACCGCTCGAGCAGCCTCGAGAAAAACATCAGTGACTTCATCCAAGGCCCTAAAGAGATATGTGGAGGTGGTGAATCAATATTTACAAAAAAAAAAAAAAAATGGAAAAAGAAGATAAAAAAAGAAAAGGCAAACACCTACACCAGAAGGCCAACGTATAAAATATCCTGAGAGGTTTCTACAGCGGCGCAAGGAAGAAAAACAACAGAGAATCAACAAATAATGACGACGAAAGGATAAAAAGGTGGAACTTCCATGTCTGTTCTTCAGAGTTATTAAAGACCACTGATTATAAAGAATGATTCATTTTCGCCAAACATCAGAACTTGTTTTTTTATCGTGATCCACAAACAGAACTGCAGAGCCAAGCTCTTCACAAATCTCTCCGTAATGCTCTCCCGCTGTTTCTGTCTACGTGAAGTCATTTGCAACACAGCATGCGTTTCAAACACAGGCCGACCGGCTCCGCTGAAATTAGATCAGTTTATCGACTGCTAGCTTAGCTCAGACTGTGGCTTAATCAAGGAGCTGCCTCTGCTTCCCCAACCAACCCTGAGCTCAACTCCAACCAGAGAGAGAGAATTTTTTTTTTTTTTAAATCGAGAATTAACTTATGAGTAGAAAACAAGGTCCAAAATTGAGCTGCTCTGAGAACACAGACGGTCAGTCAGGAGTCCTGCTGGAGTTCCTCCAGGCCTCTGATATCTCCCTCGGACGGTGGATAAACTGTAGAGAACCGTATCGATTGTTACTCAGGCCTGGGAGGATGTTAGAAATACAAAACAGCTCATAGTCCCTGCATGATCGTATTAAAAGCCATGTAGAGCAACAAGGTGAGGCGATTCTGAATTCGGTCCTCATAGCACTTGACACAAAGCTGTCCACCAGCTCAAAAGGAGACCTTGGGACATCTGAACAAACTAACATCCGGGACAGATCTGACACTGAAGCAAACCTGTTCCTTCTCAAACGATGTGCAGAGAATTTAAATTCCTGACTTTTTTTCCTGACACCAAATACCAAGCATTCTAATTAGGGATGCATTTGTTGGCTGTCCGTGTCATGCCACCGGAGTAACCTTCGTCTTTCAGACAGCAGCAGACGTCAAACAGTGACAAGGCTACTGCCCAAGTGTCATTCCTGAGGTGGCGGTGCCTCATGGGTCCTGGAAGAAATCTTGAGGCAGTTCGCTGCGACGCAAACACAAGCCGAGAGAATCCTCTGGGACTAAGTTCTGACAAGCCTAGGACTAAAGGATTCCAGCATGGTTCAATGTTCATCGTCGCGATGCTAGAACTAATGATGATGCGAGAGCACCTGTGTAATTTTTCTATTCTTCTCTTTATGCTTGTCCCAGTATGATGCTGACAATCAACTGTGAGGAACGGATGAGAGATCATACAGTCTCTGCAGGGCTAAGAGGATCCAGAGCACCTGCTCGCTCCTGCAGAGCCAGTTCTAACTACACCGACAGCAGGACTCACCAAAGCAATTTCCAAAGCCCGTAGAGAGAATTTACAGCATTTTTCTTCATGTTTTCGCTGTGTGATGACAGTTTCAAGGTTAAATTAAGCAATCAGTTTGTCGGCTTGAAATCTAATGCTGGACACAACTTTCTAGGAAATCATGGAGGCCTATGGAGACAAATATGCTCTCGGTGTAGATCTCTTCCGCCGAGGTCTGAATCGAGAAAGATGCGCTTGTCTAATGGGATTTGGACATGAGGGAAGAAGGTGAATGGGTGTGTAGTCCAAGAAAAGATCTGAAAGAAGAGCTTCTCAGGGAGTTCAAATGAGAAAACCTCAGGGGAGAAAACAAGAAAGAAAATGTACAGATGCGAGCAAAACGATTGGAAACAAGGAAACTTGGCTTTGTGGTTCTTCTTGGCAGAAAAATTTTATTTCAATTTGAAGTGGGTGGAGGGAAACTATCATTTCACCAGAAAAGAAACTACAAGCACAGTGCACATCAGCCTTTCTGTCAAGTTTTATTCTTTGCACATTTTTTCTCATCTAAGACAAACATAATCAGGTATAGCTGCATTCTTTGCACTGCATGACTGAATTCATCCTGTCTCAAGCAGTTTTAAAAGCAAATGCGTGCCTGCGATCCTCCTCCTGGAATCTCCTCTTAAGATTCTAGATCCTAAAATAAACCTGTGCAACTCACCTATCTGGTCCAGGGGCAAAGTGACAGATACAAGCCTGGGCCAAAACCACTTCCTCATCTATAGAAACATGGCATACGATGGTCTCAAAGAGAAAAAAAAAAGAAGAAGAAGGAAAAAAAAGGCTACCATTCGTTAGGCTTTTATTTGGTTAAACTATTTTCTTCCTGGGACAAATAGGACATTTGACCCTTTAGCAGATGGACATCTGTCTTATTAAGATGCACAGAGAACCACTGAGCACATTATGCAGATTGAGTTAATAGTAAAAATGTAATTATTCTCTCAAGGCTGTGCGGCTGGCTTATTTTCATACAAAAGACTTTTTAAAGTCGCAGCTAATTGTAGGAGTTCTATGGAATAACTCGACATAAAACCTCCAGGCTAGAACTCATGCTCATATAATATAGAATCAGGATATTTATGGAATCGCAATACAAACTGGATCCGCACCCAAGTGTCGTGATAATATCCCTTTTGATTCCCATCACTAGTTTCAATACTATAACTACTTGAAAAAGTGTATAAGTTGGGCAGTTTTCTAGTTGTTAAGACAGGGGACTTCACGGCTTCCTTCATGTCTTTCTTGGTAACATGGACGTGCTATATTTTTCATCATAAGTTCAAGAGGGATTAAAATAAAAAACTGGTGAGTGATAGGAGTAAACAGAAACACATGTCTAGAAGAAATGAGGTAAGAAATCTGACTCGCTGATCTTCGGGCGCCAAATTTGTCCACAGAACAGACATCTGTAATCCCCTCTGCTCATTCCTCAGCATGTACGATCTGCTCACGGCAGGCAGGTACTTCCTTAACCAACTCTTAACCAACCGAATGAATGACTCTTGTTCTTGTCTCGTCGTTACTAATGCAAAAGAAAAAAAACAAAACCACACCTATAGAAGTGAGAAATGTCCCAGTTCTAGCCTTACAGGTCTAAAGTTGACATTTAGGTATGTTGGGGAGAGAGAGAGAAAGTGAGAGAGAGAGAGAGAGATTTCCTGTTGAAATCTGTTTAGAACTTCACTTGAGTAAAGTAACATGCCAAGCAAATGTGAACAGAAGTCTCAAAGCATGTGAATGTGACCGTAAGCAGTGGTGTAACAATTAACTCATAGACAAGAAACAAGAAATATTAAGACTTTATGGTGGTTTGCCAAGGGCATTGGTGGTAGGTTTCTTGCCTGCCATGAGGAAGGTCCGGGTTCGATTCCCAGCCAATGCCTAAACCCCAGCCACTGGATGCAGTGCCGGTCCCAAGCCAAGAAAAAATGGGAGGGTTTCGTCAAGAAGGGCATCCAGCGTAAACCCTGTGCCAAGTAGTTGTGCGGATCGGATGGTCCTGTGGCGACCCCTCAATGAAAGCAGCCAAAAGACCAACAACATGGTTTGCTACACTGACCACTTGAGGACCGTATCAGTTCACTTGTGCATTGTATGTTTTTGCAGATATTAAAAACTAGTTTTGTTTTGTATTATACGGTACGGAGGGCGCCAAGTGGGGGCGCCCTCCGTACCGTATGAGCACACGTTGCTCGCCTACTGGGAACCATTGGTGAATCTGGTATGCTTTCATTTGATTGTGGAGCTTGTTTTGTTTTAAACCATGTTCTTTCTATCATAAGCTGGCAGATCCGTCTACCGTACACATGAATGCGTCATCTTAAACAGTTTGAATGTTATCGTCGCTCTTAAAGCAAAGACCTGGCTTGCATCTGCGTGTCTGGTTGTGGAGTTTACTTTTCGTCTACTTTCTTTCTGTATTAAATTAAACTGTTAATATCTTATAAGACCTTTATTTTGCATTCACAAACGATTCTCAAAGGAACGAGAGCACCTTTCAGCGTTTTGGGCAATACAGAGGGTGAGTGGGGGGGGTTTGTAAAAAATGTGCAAAAACAATGCACAAGTGAAGTAATATGGTTTTGGTCGTTTTCTGGTCAACAAAAACAATAAATATAAAAAATAAAAAACACAAGTGTGTATTGATGATATGGGGAAGAAGTTCACAGGTGCTTTGAAATGTATATACCCAAAAAGTGGATTCTGCTGATGATTCCTGGCTCATCTGATACTAATGATTGTGACTCGATACGGCGAGATCTAACAGCCTTTCCTGTAAACAAATGACACCAGTCAGTCTGCAGTTTTTGTCTCGCATGTCACAGCACCCCAAAGCATTATTTGAGCTACAGGTTTGAAAACGAGGTAAAAATGATGTTGAGGAATAAAAACCGCAGTGAAACTCGACTTAGCACAGGTATGCGCCCGAATTAGCACAGGTATGTGGCCCACGGGCGGGTTATGTTATGGCTTGCAGCCTGTTGCCATAGGGTTTCTTGCTGTGAAGAAACAAGAGAGAGCAATGATAATAGATTATTGCCTGTAAAACCTGTAAAACCTACATTGCTTTACATTGCTCTCTCAGAAAACGTCTTTGCTGATGTCTATGCACAACAGCGGCAAACCGAAGCTGCGTGATAATGTTGGCGGATATCATTAGCAAAAAAATACAAAAAACAAAACAGTGTTGCTAAATGAATATCAAATTGTTCGAGTGAAATAAAAAGTCAGACCTATACCTTCCAGTTGTGGCATTGCGTTGCCGCTTACACTCGAACAAACAGACACATGCTGCTACAGGCATTAACCATTGCGACCCTGTAGTCTCTATGTGACAGTCCAATTCGACTTTGGCAACCAGTCAGTGTGTTTGACACAACACTAACTCTCATTGTCCCAGTTCACCTCCAAAATGTGTTGATCTTGGACCGGGCCGGCGTTATTGTAGATCATCAATGGGGGGGGGGGGGGGGGATGGGGGGGAATGCATGAGTTTGGATGTTCTCCCCCATGCTTGGTGGGTTTCCTCCTACAGTCCGAAGACATGCATATTAGGCTAATTCTTTTTCTACTTTCGCAGTCACCACAGCAGGCCATTTGTCTCCATCTACCACATCTTTCTTTGTCGCTCCAACCTCCCGTATGTCCTCCCTCACCACATTCATAAACTTCCTGTTGAGCCTTAGTCTTCTCCTTCTGCCTGGCAGCTTCATTTCTAATATTCTCCTCCCGAGAAGGAATACCCTTCATCCCTCTTCTGCACATATCCAAACCAACTTAATCTGCCGTTCCCAAATTGCCTGTAGTGTGTATGTTGGTGCCCTGCGATGGATTGGCAACCTGTCTAGGATGTACCCCACTTCTTGACCTAAGTCTCCTGGGATAGGCTCCATGTCCCCGTATACAGGATAAAGCGGTATAGAAGAGAGAGTTTAATATGGACAAAATATATTTTGATGTTTCCACATCCCCCAGTCTTACTTTGAATGGACGTGGAAAATGTGAGCTAGAGGGTATTAAAAAAAAAAAAGGGATTCAAGCAGCACTTGATCGTAGGTGGTAATAACAGGTTTTCGGACAAGCTGTTCTCTCGAAGGTTCCACAAAGTAAAATCTGACACCGGGAAGGTGTTTCAATCCCGAAAGCAACAGCACAAGTAAGTATTGCCCAGAGTATATCCCTGGCTGAAAGGTCAAATGCAAATTAAGTTTCTGAAATGTCATCAAAAGAAAAAGGAAATGACTTGGAAGAAAAGACTTCATTTGCATTGTGTATAGCTGTTTACCAAAAAAGAAAAGAATTGCTCTGGATAAATTGGAGCTTGGTCTTCATATTCGTCACCAATAACTGTTTAGTACTGGTCAGTGGATTTGAAAACATATCTCAGGAACACTGGATGCAAGGTCAGATCATCACAGGGCACCATGGAGACACTCGTTCACATGCAATCTTGTCTAGCCAATGCATCTCCTGGGATGTTCTTGGTCATGGCATGCAAATTGGAAAACTGGAAGAAACCGAGTGAGTTTCCTCTATAGCCGCGTTCACGACTGGGGTGTGTTTTTCTATTTTATCATTACAATCACTCTTTCACTCATCGCCTGGAGACTACTGTATCCCAGGAGACTTAGGGCATGAGGCTGGGTACACCCTGGAGGGGGTGCCAAACCACTGCATGGCACACACTTATACTATGTATAACTGTGGGAGGAAACCTACCAAGCACGGGGAGAACATGCAAACTCCATGCACTCAAGGGTGGGAATTGAACCTAGTCCCTGGAGGTGCAAGGCGACAGTGTCCCCTTATATCATAATGTATTTAAAAATTCTATTCCTATGACTCTATTCCTTTAGAGTTAACATCTAGCCTTTTCCAGTCAGAAGTCCAACACCCTCTAAAATGATACACCAGATCTTTGTGGACATGCTGCACTGTACTCTGCACTGACGATCCGAAAAAACTCACACAAAGCCGCTGTTGCACATAAAATGGAGGTTACGGATTTCAGAATGAGGACCTGGCATCCAGGTAAGTACACTTCTAAAGAGATGACAGGTGGGTAGGAACAGCTGCTCATAACTGCAGCGTCATCGATCGAGAGCTCTCGCCATCAGAAGTGCAGGCATCTCTGAAATAGCAGGGTTTTTAAAACAATAAGTATTCGCTCTTCAGGGTTTTTGAAGTGCAGAACCAGGACTCGTTAAAAATACGACAGGAAGAAATAAAATCCGCCTGTCAGTCCACAAAGTCGGACACTTGTCTTCCGGCTGCCTTGAAAAAAAGAGAGACATTTGCAATGTCTTTTGCAATGTTCTTACATAATCACAACCTTTCGTCATATTTCCTTATAGTTTTATAGTACACAGGAGGCCCTTGGCTCTCCAGCATAGCAGACATATAATAAAGATAGTAGAATTTGTTTATACAGTTATCAGTTATGGTTATGATCATTAAACAGAAAGCATGTGATGTGCAATATTTTTTTTCCTGTATACTAAAGCGGTGATCCCCAACCACCAGACCACAGTGGCTACCGGGCTGAAGATGATTCGGTACCGGGCCGCATAGAAATATATATATATATATATATATATATATATATATATATATATATATACTTTTTATATATATTTTTTATTTTATTTACATTTTATTGACCATCAGAGCCTACAAAGTGTTTATTAAAAAAAAAAAAAAAAAAAGATCAGACCATTTTCCATTCACGTCTGTCTGTAACTCTCTCCCACACTCATTCTCTCTGTATCGGTTTTGATGACCGATAAAATTAAGCTAATATTACTAGCTAAATGGAATAGGAAAAAAAATCTCTGGTGAGCTTCTTTGAAAAAGGGAAAAGGTCCAAATGATGAGACAGCAAATGAAACTCTGACAACAAAAAGAAAGCTGCATTTAAAAGAAAACGCAGAGTCTTACGTAAATTACGGGTTTAATGCAACAGGAGTTTGCTCTGTATAAAAGACGTGGCCTTAATAGTACGTTTGAGACAACTTCAACTCTGCCGACATTCTGGATTAAAATCAGGTTTGAAATCACGTTCTGAAAGCGATACCTCGGCATACAAATGAAGTTCTTAAGGAGAAATTTCGTATTGTGAAACACATTTTCTCATAGGAAGTAATGTAGATGCAGGTAATCCGTTCCATCCGCCCAAAAAATATTAACAACACTATAATCATATTTTTGCATATAAAAATAATCAAGACACTGCCCTATCAGCCGGAGATCGCTGGTTCGATCCCCGGGTGATGCTGTAACCTCTCTCAGCCGGAGGTTTAGAGAGAGCTGATTGGCTGAGCCCCCTACAAGCCAATCAGGGGCGTCTGTGAGCTCACGTAAGCAGAGGGAGCGGATGGCGCTGTCCTCCGAGTGTGTTACTCCGCCCCCAACGGTGCGTGAGCAAGCAGTTCGAAAAGATGGTCGGTGACATCACGTGGGTTGGAGGAAACACGTGATAGTCTGTGGCCCTCCCGACTGAGTGGTAGTAGAAGCTTAATGTGGGAGCCCCCTAGTGACTGGGAGGAATTGGACACGACTAAATTAGGGAGAAAAATCTGGGAAAAAACTTGTAAAACCTCACTTCATCCCAATGTATGATTTCTCTTGGCACCGGCTGCTTTAAAAACAAAACTGAAAGTGACTCCGTCTTCTTCTTGCTAGCGGCATGGTGCTATGTCATTACTAAATCTTGTACAAAATGCAAAATGAAAAAAAAATATTAAAAAATATGTAAACTCGTTTCATTTGGCTCTCCACTGACGCAAATAAGGTTTGATCGGCTACCAGATGTACGCGCAACTGGCTCAGTCGCAACCTCAAGGACACTGATTCTGCATTATGGTACAGTATGTTTATATATACTGTATATACATACAATATTTATTATGCACTTTATTATGCTTTGTTACGAGCGCATGATGGCCGGTCCATGGAAAAATGTCTTACAGGTATATAAAACTTATGAGTAAACATGCTATAAAAGTAGCAAACTATTAAAGTCAGTTTTTGAACAGAAGAAGAAATGGACATAATAACAGAAGAGAGGGAAAAATAACACGGCAAATGACATTCTGCAACATGTGCTGTTTAGAAAACCACTTCTATCTTACCAGGAGGCAGAAAAAAAGAAATCGCTGCATACAGTAAGACTCGTCAAAGGTAAAAAGTATATACTGATATATTCGATATCTCGTGGTGGCAGGACGTAACCATCTCAAAGGCTGAATTCGTTTTATCGTCTGCGCCACCGTCTTGAGTGGATCATAAATAAAATCCGTTTTTTGCAGCAAGCAACATCTCATTATCTCCGTCTCAGCAGCGCTGTTTAAGCGTGGAGAAAACAGTGTGGAACTTCCAAAGAAATTCAGACGTCCTGCTGTAATTAACACCAACAGCTCTGATTTTGCTGTGACTGCAGCCCCGATTACTTTAAGCGACGATTACAAAAGAACATAACGACAGCGTCAAGCGAACAAAGCTGCGACAAACACAACTGCCAAGCTGACAGACAGCGAGTGGAACCTGATCAATTAAGTTAAGTCTAATCCTTCAAATCGATTCATCACATATGCTCAAGCTTTCCATTCATCTTAAACTGCTTCGCATTCGTTCGTTTTCAGTAATCACATTATCCCGGTCGGCGCTGTGCTGGATCCAGAGCCTGTTCGGAGAAACACCAGACGCGAATCGGGAACGCACACAGTCAATGGAAAAACATGTAAACTTCCAAACGTTTTAACAAGTTTAGGATCAATGCCAGGATCCTGGAGCTATATGGTTACAGGTCAGACATTTGCACTAATAAAATGAACGGAAACTGAAAAGGAAAATTCAATGAAGTCTCTCAGGTGCATCGATGCCAGCATGTCACAACTGCATCTTTTTCAACTGGTGCATTTAGGGGTTGAGAATAAAATAAAGCGCAGCCATCCATGGCTCGGTGGTGTAGTGGTTAGCACCGCCGCCTTGCACCTCAATGGTCCGTGTTCGAGTCCCATCTCAGGTCTGCGTGCATGGAGTGCACAGGTACTCCGGTTTCCTCCCACAGTCCAAAGTCATGCAGATTAGGCTAACTAGCGTTCCCAAATTGCCCGTAGTGTGTGCATGTGTGCAATGGATGGGGACCCCCACCCAGGATGTACCCCGCCTCATGCCACATGAGGACAGGCTTCTGGCCTCCCGCCAGACCCTCTATACAGGGTAAAGTGGTATAGACGACGAAATGAGATGATAAGAGTCCATGAAATCGAACTCATGATCTCCAGATATTGGCCGATTGATCGGTGCATCTTTAGAGCTTATGGTTTGAAACGTCTTGAATCCGTTCATGCTTAGAGTTCGCACTTATAGACAGTGCTTTATTGATATAAGATTATAAATATATAATTTATGGAGGAAGCACATCAAACACATACAGGACAAGAGCCGAGGCTCAAACCAACATCCTGGGAGACGCCAAGCGACAATGCTAATCACTAAACCGCTGCTTTGCTACATAACATTTTTAAAAAATCTAATTTGAATGTATATATTTTTTTTATTTACTATTATTTATTAATTAATTTATTTATTTATTCAAAAACTTACATAACAAATTAATAAAATGTAAAAAAATGTGAAATATTGTGAAAAGTGAAATATTTCACTAAACGCCTTTTTAAAACGAATTATTTTGGTTGCTTTTGAATTAGTGTTTTTTTTTGTATATTCAAAACTGATATATTTTTTAAAGCCTTTTTTCCCAATACATATTTTAGCCTGGAATGTCAAAGATTTCGGACATGAGATGTGATTTATTAATCGCAAATTATTCCAGGCAAACTGTGTTAACCGGTTTTACATTGCACAATCGATTTACTATTTAATATTTGATGTTTAGATAAAACATTTGCGGTTCAACAATTCATGCACCAAAGGGTTAGATGTTTTTTAGCAGGAATTTTGGGCAACACCGTCATGATACAACTACAGCATGCAAAAGCCTAAACTCTGGTCTGAACCCAGAACCCAGAACCCTGGAGCTGATACGGCGACACTACCTGCAGCCCCAATGTGCCGCCTGACAGACATGATGATAACCGCTTCATATCAAATCCAAAGCCCTAATAGTACAAAAAGTGTCATTATCCCAAACAAACACGCTTATTCTTTCTGTTCCTAAGGTGAATTACAAGGCGGTCCATTACACCGGCAGTTTTAGAGCACAGATAAGAACGGCCATTTAGGTAACCTGTGGTCATTTCGGAGATCAATAACCAAAGAGAGAGGAGAGAACGAGCTCCTTGAGAGAGAGAGAGAGAGAGATCACATCCTTTGCAAGACTCCTTTAATGTCACATTAATGCAGTGGGAACCTAATCAGAAACAAGGAACAGTTCTGTAATGTGTTTAATGAACAGTTCGGCTCCTACATGGTGAAAAGTCTAATAAACGAAGAAGATCACGTTAATTCAGCTGCGCTACTGTACATGCTAAACAAACCAGAAACAGTCGTGAGAAGAAAAAAACAGTAAAGGCCCAGTGGCTGATATTGCAGTTTACATACCGCACACACACACACACACACACACACACACACGCACAGACCACGTCCTGTTATCTTCTACTGAGCAGCAGTTTAACGGCTCTGTTGAATAATCTATAACCAGCTGTCCGTCTGCGCGAGCGAGATCCTGCTGGTCGTGCGTTCCGCGTGTTTGCATCCTTGATATAAACGTGGGAACTTTTCAGCCGGGACAAATGTAAAGAATCACACAGAGATGGTAAAAAAAAAATTTTTTTTTTATTAAAAATTTTAAAACGGTACGGCTAAAAAATTTAATAAAAAATAAAAACGCAGATCTGAACCTTTAAATCTGTCTCATATTTCAACTCTTTCTCTCTTGTTTTTTAAAAATTATAATTAAATGTTAAACGGATGCTTAACAAAAAGGTCTTCAAGTTCAATGACATATTTGTCAATTCGCCCACACCTTCACTGTTTTTAGGTACATAATTAAAAAATTTTTTAAGTTTTCTCTAAAAAAAAAAAAAATACATTTAAAAACGCAGCACATGAACCTTCTCAGCAAGAACAAGCACATAAAGATGCACGCTTGATGGGATGCTATCACCTTAGCAACAAGGAACAGCACTTTTTTATTTATTTATTTTTTTATCCTGGGTGTATAATTCAGTCCCCCCACACACACCCACTCATCGAGTCTCCACAAACCTGTAGATGAACAAGTGCCTGCTGAACAGGTGCGACTCAAGAGGTAAGCATAAGCCACGCTGGCACAAGGTCCACATCCAGCCTGGCACACCTTACACACACACACAAACCCTCTTTTACTCTCTCCAGCACAGTGTTTCATTGATATTCTGCCAAGCGCGGGGTCTCCGGAGATAGCTAGGCCTCGTGGCTGAACACGGGAAGCCGAGTCAAGTTACCGGGATTTGACCCTTTGAAGGAGTGTTGAGTTGTGACCATCGGGTGCTTTAAAATTAATGTGTTTCATAAAGCATACACTAAAACCGCTAACGGTTCAGCTGAGTTCAGTGAGATATAGTGTGTGTAGTTAAAAGTGCTACAGAATAAACTACATTTACTCACTCACCCATCATATATACCGCTTTATTCTGGATGCAGGGGGCCTGGAGCCTATCCCAGGAGAATTAGGGCGTGAGGCGGGGTATACTCTGGACAGGGTGCCAATACATTTGGGAACGCCAATTAGCCTAACCCGCAGGTCTTTGGGAGGAAACCCACCAAGCACAGGGAGAACATGTACACAGAGACGGGAATCAAGCCTGGCTGGGAATCGAACCCAGACCCTGGAGGTGCAAGGCGACAGTGCTAACCACACCACCACTGTGCCACCTCAATGAACCACATGGTTCAACAACATTTCCAAGTGTTTTATTCCTTACATTCCTTCCTTCAGCTGCCATTCTATGGCGTCATTGTAAAACACTTGGGCTTCTCGGTGGAACTGTTCTCAAGAACAACCCAAGACCTATTAGGTACCTTGAGTATGAAAAATAATGAAACTCCAACATGTTGACACAAAGAAAACTAATAAAGCTGTGGCTGAAAGTAACCAGCCAAAACAAAACAAAACAGGGGGGTATAGAGTATTAAGCCGTATAGAGTACCAGAACTTCCCCAGTTAACATCACCTCGTCTTGTGTGTCCCTGAAAATACCCTTTACAGGAGATGTTACAAACTACACAATCATGCCTTATTGCTTTTGTGCGAAACAAGGAATGGATTTTTTCATCAATTTCAGAAAGGAGTTCATTGAGCGTGACAAATTCGAACATACAATGCTGATGTTTTAGACACACTTGTACGCGGTCACGTCTCCGAGCAGAAACAGATCCTGGGCGAGGGTCAGGGCTTCAGGTACAGGTACAGTATACGCACACAGATTGCGAATTTTGAATCAATGTGTTGGTTGCCTCTGATCGTCTGATAAAATGCTGAAAAATGAAGCCCTGAGATGACTCAGTTTACATCAACCATGTTCGCGTTCCATGAAGAGATCATCTGCTCTTAACGTTGCATAGGAAATGAAGCATGCACGCCAAAATGCAACCAACGAAACAAAAAAAAAAACTTTTCATTCAATGCTGGTTTGCTTAGCCTGCCTAGATAAGTGACTATGCCTCGAAATTCCGCATGAATTTTCATGGGCTGTTAAAATCTTTTAAGTTTTGCCTTGATCTTCAAGAAATACGCGAGAGTAAGAATATGCACAGATATGCAAGTTTTTTCCAGGATCTAAAAATCGACTGACTGCTTGGGGGCTCCTATTACTGGAGTGTATATGTGTGTGTGTATATTTGTGTGTGTGTGGCCTTGAGCTTGGATCCAGGCTGATTCAGACACGTGTAGGTTCGGCCTAGACTGCAACAATCTTCATGAGCGCTAGTGTCAGCTGTAACGCACAGGATGTGAAAGGATTTAAACCGTAGGCCGAGTTCATGACTGCTGAGTAGTAGCACAACATTCCACCTCCTCTTTACGTCTGTAAAAAAAAAAAGCTCCATGTTGGTGCAATGGCGCAATCACACAATGCAAAAAAAAAAAAAAAAGCAGACAGCAGGATTCTCCGAGCAAGGAGCATGGCAGCATGCTGAGTGCAAATAATCTGAGTGATTTAAACAGACAGACAGTATATGGGCTGGATACTAGGGATTCCTCACCACCAATGGAGCAGATAAAACAGGTCCAGATAACTAACAAGTGAATAGTGACAGTGAACAGCTACCTTCTAATGCTTCTTTATGCCAATTAAATGCGGTACTTTCAGGAGACCCTGTTCAATGATCTAACGTTAGCCGTGTCATTTCTTTTTTGTACATATTGGCTTGGATAAACCATTGTGAGACCACACTAGCACTGGAACTCTGGCACTGAACTGGGAGTGAATCCTAACGCTTCCACTGCTCTACTTTATCTTTTAGTGATTCTTCTTGGCCTAACAAACCTCTCATCGTGACTGCTCTGAACTTAGCTGTAACAGTCTATTTAATTCCAATTGACTTCTTTTAATAGTTACTATGCCACCCACATTAGATTTTTCTCCTGAGGCTTAGTACTGTACATGCCATAACCCTGCATATGCTTTACTAGGAAAGGTCACTGGTTCAATATTACTGCGGTGATATATTGTGCCACGGGCATTCACCTGGGCACCTAGCCTCTATTTTCTCATGAATGATTACCCTCTATTGTTGTCTTCCGCGCACTGATGCTGGACTTAAATGCCTCGGCCTCAGTGCCTTGATTCGGTCATAGGTTTCATTAATATTGCACCATTCTCTGTATCCAAAGCCTTTATGAATATTTCTCACATATACATTATTGCACAATGAAATTCTTCCTACGCATATCACAGCCATGATACAGCGCCCCTGGAGCAGATGGGGTTAAGGCCACCTCAATGGCATTCTGGTGGTGGAGCTGGGGCTTGAACCACCAACGTTCTGATCAATAGCTCTACCACTGAGCCACCACCGCTCCAAGCATGTACATTCAAAACATTTATGAAAAATTCAAACTAGTCCACTAAAAGTTGATGCGCAATCACTGTTGGCCAGTGCAGGTGTGGTCCAGACAAACTGTAGAGTCGCAGCACCGCGAGGCATCCCTGGTCAAACACCATGCCATGAATTCATGAAGCCAAACAAAACAAGCTTAGCCACATCATGGGACAAAGCCCGAGGCAGCCTTAAGACAGCTAAGAATGATGGCACCAAACTATGTAAAGAACAAGACGCAAGTGAATTCCCACACCAATGAAGAAACCAAATGACAAATTGAAAAATATGAGCAAAATGAAGAGGCTAGGCATTAACTGGATGCTCACTGTGGGTCTGGAGCGCCACCACAAGAGTCAACCGGAACAGTAAAAAGACGCAATAGTCAATATTTTGCATGGGTTACTAATACAAATAACGCAGAGAATTACTTAAGCATTTAGGCATTCTGTAGACACGCCCCCGGTGCCATGTCATAAATTATTATAAGAGGAATTTTTAGTTGATTTGAAGTTTTCGAGCACTTGATTTTCTGGTTGTACTTAAAACGGGACGTCTTGACAGTCCTTAAACGACTATAAGTTTTAGGGCGGAGCTTAGTGTACATTTTTTTAATTTTTTAAGTTACTTTTTTTTTTCTCTTGTTCAAACTGAATGTCTTGTAAAACCATTTTTTTTTTTTTTTACAAATCTTACCTAATGCAAATTCCTTTTAAAAATGAGATCAACAGTGCAAAAGAATAAAATGAATAAAAAGTCCCTTTGCTATCCAAATACTATTCTATTACATCTGATCCTCTGACCAGCAAATGTCACAAATCATCAGAAGGGAAGTAAGGGTTTTCTCTTCAGCGTAACATCTGCGTGATTAAAAGAAAATGAAACCACTGGATGTGTGATTGAGGGGAAATTAAACTACTGCTACGTATGGAGCCTGAAAAGGAGCGACTACAACTAATGGAGTTTCCAACCCACCAACATCAATTGTACCCTGAGTGTATATTTACTCAATTTTGATTTTATTGTATTTAAACTCTAAAAGATGTCAGATCTGATGCAAGGGCTGGTGTTTATCGATTTACAGTAAACAAAAGTGCCCTCTAAGTGTTTGTGCCTAAAATGATCCGGATATTGATTTCCTTTATACAGAACAATTACTGTTAAAAGGTCAGCGAGACTCGCAGGGAAAACCGTGAATGGCGTCCTGACTCCCACAGCGGCTGTTTGTTTCTATCCGGCTACTGATCAGTGGGATTATTTTCAGCTCTGCGTGGGTGAATTATCACTGATCTGTAAAGCAGGGATGCTGTCCCTCTCCATCTTGTTTCGATTCTCTCAGGCTCCAGGAGAATGAGGCTTTCGGAGAGGATGACCTCGGAGACCTTATCGCAGCGAGACAGAAAGACTGGGAGAACACCGGGCGGGATGGCGCGCACTACTATGATTACCGATGCGACACGGCTTAATCCGGGTATTAGGATTCAGTAGGTGGGACAATAAACCTGAAGAACTCTTACCTGTACTTTCTTACTGCTGGCTTTGGAGCTCAACTGCTTAAACATGAAATACTCAAGCGGAGAGCTCGACAACTCGCTCCAAAAACTCTATTAGATAGAGATTAGCAGCAGGAAATGTGTATTTTCATTTCTCATTTCACCGGGTCTAAAACTTTTCACAGCCAGGAACCATTTAACTGTAAAATAAATCCCCCTCCCCCAAGAAATATAATCCAACTTTTCAAATATTATACTCATTATTTAAAAGTGTACTATGGCATTCAGGTTACTTAACATCAAGGCATTTATAGACCTGATTAATTTTTTTTTTTTAATTGAGTCTTGGATTGAATGCACTTCAAGTTAATTTACCTGCACTATATGCACTTAAATTTAATTTCAATATAATATATCATTTTTTTACACCACAGACACCCTATGCCTTGTAATGCTGTGTTACTTTTGTTGAACTGTGGCCTTGCACCCCCAGTGCCGAGGGTCTGTGTGCAGAGAGTTTGCATGTTTTCACCCTATGCATGCTGGGTTTCCTCCAGGTGCTCTGGTTTCCTACCACCGTCCAAATTGTCTTTAATATGTGAATGTGTGTATGAATGTGTTTCCCAAGCCGGATTAAAGAAAGGGGGTTAAATTGTGGGGTGCAGATACCTCCACTTGTAAAAACAAAAAAAAACATGGACGATGGAAGGAGTTACTGATCAGAAGGTTGGCGGTTCGAGCCCCAGCTCTGCCAGGTTGCCCTTGTTGGGCCCTTAAGCAAGGCCCTTAACCCTATCTGCTCTGGGGGCGCTGTATCATGGCTCTGACCCAAATTTCATTGTGCAGTAATGTATGTTAAAGGCTTCACATTTGAAAGCTTATCTAAATACTGTGAATTGATACTGATTAATTAAAAAACTAAAGGTTATTTATAATATTTGGCAGACGCCCTTATCCAGATCGACTTACATTCTAAGTAAACTATTATACATCTGAGCAGTTAATCGCCTTGTTGAAGGGCCCAACATGGTGATTGTGGGATTTAAACCTTGGACCTTCCGAACCGCACGTCCAATGCCTTGACCACCGAGCTACCCCTGCTCACCACACAACATAACACAGCTCAAGCATACATTAGCGGGAACAGAAATCAACAGACAATTTGCCTGTAAGGCTATTCAAATACCAGAACAAGGACACTGAAGATTCCAGGTTTGTGAGAGAAAACACAACCTACATTCCATGATTAGGCAAATAGTCGGGATTTAGCAAAACAACCACAGACCAACATACACAAAATATGATTCTGCATGATTTGGAATCAAGCACAAGTTTGATTTGACAACTTTTTCAGCTATAAGAAGCCCAACCCTACTAAAATCTTTGTTGTACTATTTAATATGAAAAGTCATACAGTATGTAATGCGACTGTGACAGTATGAAGTTAATCCTTTACAAAGCACATTTTTTCAATTTCATGAATTCCGGAAGTGGTGATTTTTCCTCCCAAGGCACAGACAGAAAGCAGCTCGACTTTGTCGACAAGACCTCTCTCTCTCTCTCTCTAGGTACAGTCTTTCAAGGCAGAATACGTGTTCACGGACTTGGACACGTTGTGAACATTGCGGCTGCTCCGATTAAACCAGAGACAATTACATGACATTAAGTAAAGATGTTTCAAGAGTGCTGGTGCATACTGATAAGGAGTCTGGAGCAACGAGGTGAGGCTAGACACTGATTTACATCTCAGTGGAAAGCGTGACAAAGTTCATCCTTAGCGTGACCTGCACAGCTGAGCAAGATCTGTGTAAGTGAAGCTGCTTTTGAAACGTTAAAGACGGGGTTTACTTCATACGTATTGACAGTCGGAAACAGATCGAGTTGTTTTTAAAATGGTTATGTCTTTATAGAGTTTTACTATAGAGCTGTGACTTTTCTGAAAAATGCACTTTTCCAAGTATAGAACCCTACACCAGAACGTTTCCCCAATCACCAACAGCTCCAGATATAACCCTGTTCGAAAGCTAAGAACCCTTCATTTTCCATAGAGCACTCCACCTCCTGAAGAGTTTTTGTGAGATCTGAGAAAGAAAAAACAAACCACAGAGATCCTGAAGAGAAAAAGAGAACACTCTAGTCGTCTGTAACCTGAGCTCAGGACTGAACTGAGGAAACTGGACCTGGGAGGCAGTAACCCCACCCCCTGCACTACAATGCCCCTCTATCATGTTCGCTACTCAAATGTTATGTCTACCGCTGGACTTGGTCTAATAAGTTCATCTAATTTTGAAATCAAGATCTTAAATAAAAAAATTTAAAACAAGAAATATTTCAGAACATGGTATATTTAACTCTGGCCACACCGACCCTCCCACATGCATTCTTTCTCCGAATTTGTTTGGCTATAAACAATTCCTGGCAACAAGAAAGCACATGCTTGTGTGGATTTCAGATGTACAGCTAGGCAATTTATCAGGTGCTATACAAATATACAAACCGCCAATAAATAAATGAATAAATATATATATATATATTTTTTAAATACTGCTCACTATATTGATTAACCCATTTTATTTTAGGTTAATGTCATGCCACGTCCCAGCCTTCTCACATTATATGCTAATTAAATTATGATCCAATTCCATTTTTAATACAAATCTATTCCGCTATTTTTCAAAATACGTGCAGGAACACCAGGTACTAAACTGGTAACTCCAAACACTTTTACATGTTATAAGACCTTGCAACTCCAGCACAAGACTAAAAATGGCAAAATGTCAAAACTGACATGTTTCAGCTTATAGACTTGCGTTCTAGCCAGGAAGCAACGTGTATATTTTGTGTATTTTTTTTTTTTTTGTTCTAATGTACGCTGTATTTAGATTAGGGTTCCAAGCAGATGTCAGTCATATTGTCTTTCATAAGAAGTAGACAACAAATACTACCTAGGCAGCATCTTAGCAAACTAATGTTGTTGGCCGTCATAATGACAGGATTAATTATCGTTATAGTAACAACTGAAACAGAGAATTGTATGGCCAACACTCCATAGAAATAAATATAAAAATCTTTATAAAAAAAAAAAAATTATTTGTCCAAGTCATTGCTTTATAAAACCAGGAATTAAAGCTGTACAAGAAAGCCTTTGAGATAAAGCCTTTGTGAATTTCTTGGTACCATGACGATGGCGTTGTGGTTTTAGCACTGTGGTCTCGCACCTATAGAAGATGAATGAATATGATTTTTAAGTTCTCTTCTCACCATGCCTTAAACAATTATTGATTATTTTCCTATAACAACATGTCCCAAATTTGTAGTCCTCACCTGTTGAATAGAGCCGTGCATTTTATGATTTACATTATTTTACGGTTCCCAATTTTTTTCTTATTTAGTTCAAACTTTCACACATTAAATGATCAAAAATTGATCATTTAAATGATCACATTAAATGACTCTTAAAATTATAGCACAGGGCTGCACAATTTGATTTAAAAAGAAAAATCACATTGTGATTATTGTAATAGATATTGCATTCATGATTTAAACTGTTGTATGTAAATATTAAATCTATAATTTTGTATACAAACATTTATCTAAGATAACAGCAAATAATTGAGCAAATGGAGTTGTGTCAATATTTACTTATACTCAAAATAAATTATTATTATCATATTAGAAATTATTGGCAAACTCTACAGAAATTCCTGACCATGCCTATATTACTTGTAATAAAGTGCAGCCTTCCGCAATTAAATAATTGAACGCGTCCATACTGCAATTTAAATTTTTTATGTAATTAACTGTGCAACACTGCTGCGAATACAAGCACGCAAAGCCAGCGGTAGCTCAGAGGTTCCGGACTACGGTCCAAATCGGTCCAGGTTCAAATCCCACGACCACCAAGTCGTCTCTGTTGGGCCCTTGAGCAAGACCCTTAACTCTCAACTGCTCAGATGTATAATAAGACAAAAATGTAAGTTGCTCTGGATAAGGGTGTCTGCCAATCGAATTGAATTGCACTAAAAGTATATCTAGGATTCACGGCTCTTTTTTGGCACAAATCTAGTTTGAGCCTATCGGGCATTAACGTGAAGAAAATGCATCATGACACAAGTATTTAACCCAATCAGTCACAATGGAATTTCCTTGTACGCAGGAGCGTGTCTAAAAAAAGCATGGTTCAAATGTAATGACGAGCAGAAGTGTTGCTTTCTCCAGGAAGGTCGACTTTTAGTGGGAAAAAAAAAAAGGAAAAAGAAAAAAGCAAGTCATGACAAAACTGTTATCGCCAGGACATCCTGTTTATAAGAGGCTTAAGAAAAGCTCAGAGTGTCATGCTGGTCAGCATGAGGGAGCTAGAGCTGGGGTCATCTCGTTAAGAAGACTGGAATGATTAGCAGGGGTGTTTATATCGTTACTGTTGTTAATCTGAGATGTAGAAAAACAGAATGACATGGAAAGCGTGAAAACAAATCTTAAACCAGGTTGGTTGCAAGGCTGAGCGGTACAAAGATTTAATACTTGTCGATAGATTTCACATCTAACACAGGCATCTTCTGTACTTTATAACAAATCTGATTAAATGTTAACATTATGGACTTAAGCTTTCCCATAAGAAAACTTGTCTTTTCTTAGCAAACCTACAGTATATAACTCAATACTTGTTAAAGTGACGTCAAGCATCATGATACGATATGATTTTTATCTTCTATCACACAGCCCTAGTTGATTGTGCATGGACTATTGATCCATCAGTCTGCTGACAGGCAATGGTAACTCTGCGGTTAATCTATTACTTGGCCAGTCTAGACTGACTGAAATCGACTCTAAATATAAAGCACATGACATTACATTATAGTCGGAGCTGGTCTTAAACATAAATCCTTTTATTATGTCAAATGTCCGATATTCGACAATACATGTCTTCGGGAAGGACGTGTTGAAAATGTAACGAGTCATAAATATCGACATCGTTTTTTAAACATGCTTCATGCTGACTGGGGAGGTTTCTCGGTTTCTTTCTCTCTCTCTCTCTCTCTCATTCTCCAGACATGTCCCAGGCTGCCGAAAGCGACTGACTGCTGATCTATAATGAGCGCCGTCCTTAACCCTTATCTGCTCGGTCCCTGTACTGTATTCCACCTCAGCTGTAAGGAAGAGAAACCCATCATATCCAAGACAATCACTTTAATACTCTACTGAAAGAAAAAGAAAACACACGGACACCCTTCCTCCTTCTGGGGTTAAGCTTTGAATCACGTGACTCGTACAACAATACTAAGAAAGTAGACTGACCTTTAAATGCTCAGCTTAGTTTATGACCCGTACTCAACAACCTGACATGTAAATAATCATCTCCAGCCGACCAACAAATTCCAACATGCATGCATGCATTTTTATCTTTGCATTTTAATAATCTGCTATGGTCTCTCTCTCTCTCTCTCTCTCTCTCCTGACATGTCCCAGGCTGCCAGAAAGCAACGCGAGCCGGAGCGCCAAGCTCACATGCAGCGAGCGTCCTTAACCCTCGACTGCTCTGCTCTCGTCAGCTGGAAAGAAGAGAAATCCAGATGCATCTCAGTAACACGGGGGTGCAATTTCTACTATTTTGAAAGATTTTCTTCATACAGCGACTTCATGAAGCACCTCGGAACGGAACTTGACCAACACTTAGTGCTTTCCTTCACTCTCCTTCACAGGTCTGTCTGGTCAGGCACGTTATGTTATATTCTATTTTATTCTATCCTATTACATCATCGCACAGCAAAGATGGCTGGCGTCTCACTTTTCATAATGACTTCTTTATCTTTTTCTTCTGTTCAGTGAAAAAGTGAAACTCGAAACTAACAGTTAGCACGAACGAGGTGTCAGATGTTGTCTATTCATGGATTATTTCTTTTATATACAGGATATTGTTAGGGCTGAAAGATCCCTGTAATCCTTATACGCTTTATGAACTTTCAAGTCTTTTAGTCAGTTTGTTTCTCAGGAAGAAGTTGCTCAGGCTACATTTCTACATTACGGCAGACACCCTTATCCAGATCGACTTCTCTCATTTCACATCTGACGGTTGGGGGCCTTGCTTAGGGGCCCAACTTCAAGGGATCTTCTGATTAATATCCCAACACCTTCACCTATTGAGCTACTGAGTTTAGTGCTGCTGTAGAAATATTCCTTACTTCAGGCAGATCATTAAACTTACCTTACGTCAGGACAAAAAATAAAACAGAAACAGAAAGGGGGTTAATACCAACCCGTGTGGGTCGACTCAAAAATGTCATGACAAGCAAGATTGATTTAATACCTCTTTAATTTTCGCTCGTCTCTCCCTGGTTTCCGGGTCGGAGGGCTCTCGCCCTGTCGCCCCAGGAGGTCGAGGGAACTCAATAACGGGCAGATCGACCCCGCCGTCGCCCTCCACTCCTCCTCGGTTCTTCGCAACTTGGTCCTTCTCGCTTCGGATGTCCTGCTTGATTTCATCCGGTCTCTTCTGCAGCGTGTCCTTGGCTTCGAGCAGCGCCTGTTCGTGGTCTCTCCTAATCTTATCCAGGATTCTCTCGTCCTTTCCCGTGCTTCCTCCTCCTCCTCCTCCACCACCACCTCCGCCGACACCTCCACCTCCTCCACCGGAGTCTCCGTCCGTACCTGTCCGGGTGTCGCCACCCTCCGCCGCCCTGTCCGAGTGAAAGAAGAAGAGCTTGGATGAATCCGGCAGGAAGAAGATCGCTCCGAAGCAGAAGGTGATGAACGCGCTGAAAACTAACAGCAGAACGAATTTCTCCGTTAGCCTGAACGAGCTCGCGCTAACGGACTTCCTACTCGGGGTTGCCGTGAAAGGCATAAGAATAGCCACAGGCATTTTCTGCTTCTTCTTTTTCTTCTTCTTCTTGTATGAGAGTCAAACTCCGATAACAATTTTACTCTCCGTTAATGTTAGATCCCCTTCGAGCTGCGGAGTGAAAGTAAATCCTGGTCAGGAAACTTGGTCATGCGCTCCGCTCTGCTCATGCTGAAACATCTGTAGAGAGCGAAAAACTCTACAGAGCTACAACGGATTACACAGCGAGGGGCGTGGCGCAGAGTTATGACTGCCAGATCTCTCTGGCCAATCAACTCACCCGCAATGACTAACGTTATTGTGGGCGTGGTTAACGGCTCAGCGGGGATGTGAACGTGCTTGTTTGGTCAGTCGTGTAAATGACAAGACAGTAGACACACTGCGGTGTAGAAAACAGAAAGGGGCCACTTTGTAACATTAATTGATTACTTTCTTTGAACAACATGTACAAATACATTTGCACGTCAAGGTTGCACTGCAGTTCACCTCCTTTCACTTATTAGTATTATTCATTCTTTTATCTTTTATTTGTTAATACCATGCACTATGAGATCAGCACGATGACGGCATGAGTATAACAGCATCGCCATCTCTGTGATGCTGTTTTAACAGTGCCAATGTCATAATGTTCGAAGGCCCTTTTGTTCTTCTAAGGCTTTTTTCCCTTATGTTTAGGTTGTGTGGTGCCTCCAGGTGGCGATGGCACAGGTGCTTGGGCCCGCTCACTGGTGATTGCAACTATATTCTAGGGCCAACATACAACTCTATTTAGGGCCCAAAGGACAATGGTATGCACTAGTGAATTTTGATCAGCTCGCACATTACCCTGTGTCTACTGACTATATGTCAGTAGACACAGAGTACTTTATGTAATATATAGAGTGTGAAATCACATCTATAAACCTGTCTTTATTGCTGATGGATATCTGGAAATTCCTTCAGGATCAAATAAAGTATGTATGTATGTATGTATGTATGTATCTATCTATCTACTGTATCTATCTCTTAACTGATTAAAATAATTCTGTTCTGTTTGCCTGTTTTGTCAATATGCACCGTCTTGTGTGTTTATTGTCAGGATGTTTTGATTGTATTGTTTTCATTCACATTACACTTTTTTCCATGTATCTGAACTTTAGTGTAACTGTCGTCTTACATACTGTATACTGTGTAACTTTATTTTTATGTGTTGCACCTTGGTCCGGCGCAAAAAATTATATTTTAACGTTACAACTTTTGACTATTTTGTATAATTTTTATTGAATTGTGGAATACATTTCTTACTTTTGTGGTTATTATTTTTTTCCTTTTATTACCTTTTGAAAAAACTTTTTTTTTTTTTGCATGTAAATCAGAAAAAAAAATCCTCACTCTCTTTTATGTATCATTTATCTTGTGATAGCTTATTTTGCATTAATATTCTATAAATCTAAGCTATAAACTGTTTAAAATAAGTAATATAGATATCAATCATTTTGTTTCTTTGTTTTTTGATTGGTTGATTGGTTGATTAAAGTAATGCATAAAAACCATAAAGCCAGTCAAAATTTGGTATATAAACAGAACAACTTTTAAAATATTTACAACCAAATTCATTTTATTTTTCATTTATGATTATTTATGCTCATTAACAAAAATATTATTTACTTATTGTAACATTTAAATCAAATTCACATTCAAATTTTATTTTTCACATACACAGTCACACACAGTATGACTAATTACGCTAGTTGCCCTAAATTAGGACTAATTTAATTAAGTATATTATGCATAGTTTAAGAGCAATACACAGTATAATATTAATCATTTATGTTATTTTTAAACTGTTGTCACTACAGCATTGGTCATTTGACAAGTTGGTCATATGACAGCTATGACTTCTGAATTTCATGATTAGCATATCTGGACTTTGGACCTGGTGATTCATTCAGGGTTGGTCTTTGGCTATTTCAAACATTAGTGTTGTTTTATGAAGCAAAGAGATCGTTGTCCTTTTTTTATTAGCATTTCTTATGTGGCCTTTTACTTCTATGAATCTTAAGAACGTACTAAAACTCTATTCACATGTGTTAAGTCAAACACCATGTTACACTGAACGAATTTTTGAAGAATTTTTAACCCAATTGCAGATACCATTCCTTTAGTATTGACTCCTGAAATTTCTATGATATGAATTCATAATATCTATCTTTTTTTAAGTGACCTGTCACAGTGAATAACTCTGCGCTTTAACCTGTTGGAGTCTGCTTTTCATTCTCACTGTGTGGTATGGTAATCGTGGTGTCCTTTGTGAATGCTCAATTACAGTGTGAAATGGATTACACACCGTTTGCCATTTTGCTCTTTGCTTTGCCGTGAAATGAGAGTGTCGAGGAATTCCAATTGCTTGCCTTCTACTTGAACACTCTACGATCCTCCATGTAAATTAAGCAACCAAAGGAATAAAACCGATTTGGTGTGAAATAAGAAAATCACCACAGTTCTCAACAAATGGATGCTGAATGAAGGCTGCATTGGCTTTCACAGTCAACCAATAACTGTCTGATTTTTCTCATCTCTAAATACAAGTATACTCAAAACTTTACCCATGAAACCTTTTTCTTTTCAGGTGGTCGCATGCTGGTATTTTTAGTAAGTTAGTTGTAAATCCAAAGTGTACTGCCGGGCAAAAGTTGTCGAACTTGTCTGTATTTTGATACTTTTTTTTTTGTTGTTCCAAGGACCTCAGTTGAAATATTCTAAAGTTAGAAAATCAAATCAAGTAATATGTATAGGTGACTTGTAAAATGTTTGTTAAATATAATAGAAAAGTAGGAAATGGGTTTATTTTAATGCCGCAATCCAGATGTAGTAGGTACCGTATTTCTTTTTCTTTCTTTCTTCTTTCTTTCTTTCTTTCTTTCTTTCTTCCTTCATGTTTTTCTCATTTTAAGGCTGCAATTCACATGAGCTTTAGCAAACATTTCATCTTGCATTGATAGTCACCGGAAGGGTAATACTTCGAAAAATAATCCACTTTAAGACATTCATTAATGGTAAATAATCTGATGCAGTGTTTAGGGTCACAGTACATATATTAATATTTTACAGGTCATGTTAGCATATACTGATATATATATATATCCCCACCAGGGCAGATAGAACTTGTTTGTCCAGTGCATCCAATGCTAGCTCAATCGCCTGCTGGGCCCTGTGCATGCTGGGCTGTGGTGTACTGGGAGCTCTGGTATCATTGTATCATGCCAGAATTTAGTTTTTTATTTTTCAGCAATTTATGTTGCATTGGTTTCTCTGTGAGATTGGACTGGGCTGGCTGCCCTTTGTTCCCTGAGGGCATGGTTGAGCCTTGGGTGTCTATGATCCTGTCAGCAATTTACTTTAGCATATAATTCATAATAAATTTAAATGTCTTAATATTACAGTATGTGGTGTTTTTTATGGCTGATCGGTGTAAGTCTTTTATCTATGGGCTTAATTGCTTTACTCTCTAAGTGCGCCCACCTCTATTAAAGCACTCATTGAAAATCTAAAAGCAAGCAGTTAAGTTCCACAAAGATCTAGCTTAGCAGGAGGTAGTGATAACTCAGTGGAAAAGTTGTCAGATCTAATTGTAAGTTTTTGAAAGCAAGGTCTTTAACTATCAGCTGTTCAGATTTATGTTCATATCCTGTCTCAGTCACACGTCGCTCTGGATAAAAAGCGTTTGCCAAACCAATCACAAGGTGTCAGCTATTAATCACCTACAGTGTGTGCTCTGTGAATGTTTTACATTTTAAATGTTACACATTTCAAAAGCAGTTAAAAAAAAAATTAAGCTGTTCAAAAGTAACCCAGACTGCGTGGTGTATTGCACAGGCTTGTCTTTGGCGATGATCTCCGTTCAGCACAAACACCTGCAGAAACACTCCACCTGCTGTGCTGTCAGCTCACAGCTCCTCTCTGCCTAATTTATCATCATCAATTAAACCCTATCACTCCCTATTCACACTTGACATGTCATTATCATCTACCAGGAAAATAAAAAAATTAACTTTTTTTAAGGATTTAAATTCAGAACTGTTTTATTATGATATTACTAAGAGACAATGCAAATGATTAAGTGTTTGGTTATCTTGCATTTATTGATGCAAATCACAGGTTTATCCATAAAAAAGATTAGCATTTTACTTTCTTTTATTAACTTTATATGAGAATAAATTCATCTTGTTTTGCACATGTCCCACAATATTAAATGTAGCTATAAATGATGTCCTGTTTGGGAATTAGTAAATATATACAGTAAGTATATATTGCCATTGAAGTCACGGGGAGCCTATCCCAGGAGACTTAGGGCATAAGGCAGGGTACACCCTAGACAGGTTGCCAATCCAGCACAGGGCACACACACACTCATATTCATACAATTTGGAAATGCCATGTAGCCTAATCTGCATGCCTTTGGGCTGTGGGAGAAAACCGAAGAACCCGGAGGAAACCCCGCAACCACAGGAAGAACATTCAAACTCTATGCACACTCCATGAGTGAAGTGGGAATCAAACCTAGACCTTGGAGGTACAAGGAGACAGTGCTAAGCCATACATACAGTATATATACCTGAGCTTTGCGCTGTGAACTTCATTCAATGTCAGGTCAATTTAATCTCACAGCATTTAGCATTTTTCCTATAACAGCCTGTCCTTAAACTTATAATTATTATTTAGTAAACAGTTTATCCTGGTCAGGTTTTGTAGCAGATCTGGGTACACTGGAGGCAAGGTGAGAATACACCCTGGTTGGAAATGCCAGTCCATCTTATGACCCCATGCACACACATTCCTATCTTGGGACAATCCCAAGTAGCCTTCCATCTACTGTATCAGAACGATGTAAAAGGAAACTTCCAGGCAAACCTGGAGGAAACCTACTTTGAAAGGACATACAGAAGTCCATACAAACAGTAACTCCAGCTCAGGACTGAACCAGGGAGATGTGAGTTGGCAGTCTTACCCACTGTGCCACCATAATGCAATTAAGCATTTGTAGAAAATATGACTGCGAATTTAATAAAATCCATTGGTTTTATTGACATACATGACATTTAATGGTTTTTTTCAAATATTAAGTGGAGAACAATAAGTCAAATATTGCTCTCTCGCTCATTTGTCTGCATTGTGATGGCATGTTTGTGCATTTGTGTGTCAGACAGTAAAATAAACGAATTAGTAAAATATTACGAGTTTGAAAATAGTATTTAAACCTGGCCAAATGAAGATATCTGGTTGGCATGGATAAAGCCCAGAAAGCTTCAATTTACAGCTACATCTATTTACACTCTTATACGTAAATGAGTTTCATAAATAAAAATACTACATTTATATTCATTCATGATTTGCTACATCATAATTCATAATTCATTTACTTTATCTATCACACAATTTCCTTCTATATAATGATTTTTTTTTTCACATGATTTGTTTATATTTTTTGCCACCTGATTAATTTATTTTCACAGGGCTGTTTCCACCATATGTGATCCAGAATAGTCACAAGATCACAAATGAGAAAAGACAATCATTGACAAAGCCTCAGATGTCAGTAATCAGAAAAACAAAGAAAAAAGCAATACGAACTAGAAATAAGGATGAGTCTCTGTCAAGAAGTAATAAAGATTTCAGAGTAAATCCATTATTAAAATGGGCAAGGTAGCAGCTCAATTAGACTCCGTATTAAATTACGCTGTTGTGATTTGTTGTGCTCTGCTTTCTCTCGCTCTCTCTGTCTCTGTGCCTGATACATAGAGTCCCACTCTTATGGCTCCAGGCTTGATCAGCCATGCAGTAGAATTGAAGGTGTCCTGAGCGCCATATAATAGAACGCACAGAAAATATAAATGATTTAAAAAATCTCAGCTGCCGATTTCACGTGTCTAGTCGCCGTCCACGAGCTGGGATATCTTCACAATCTGACGGTAAACATGACACAAAGAGAAAAGAAAGCTTTTTTTACCCTTTGATCCATCAACCTTTGATAAGAACTGATCTCTGTGCTTCTCTCGCCGAAGAACCAGAAAGAATTGTGTGCCAATTAAGTAAATACTCCACGACTGAAGTCCATTCCTGTGTATGTACTTGTGTGGTATTATTGACTAATTAAACATTAGTATGGATTACTCTATAAACATTTTCCACTGCATTCAGCACATTTAGTGTTTTCCAATGACAAATCATTCCACACATGTCTGACTTTCATACTATAGTCAACACAAAGAAAAACAGTACTGTATATAATATAATAATATACAAAAATAATTCCGCATTATTAGGTAGTTGATCCTGACTGGTCATAAAGCATTGATTCATTTCCTAAAACTCCAGGTCTGACTATGTTTCTGCCTGCAAAAACATTCACACATTTATATCAAATGTACTTATTCTAATACATTACTGTACAACAAGACAACAGTACACTCAATGCTCCACATAAACAAGTGTACTGTTTAAAATGTATTTATTTATTTGTTTATTATTATTTTTTTTTTTTACAGATCTTGGTAGAGCTGTAACTTTAAGATTTTAAAAATAGTAAAAGTAAAGTCTTCAGGATGGATGGACTTACACTTGTTAAAAAGTACATGTAAAAAGTTTTTTTTTCTTTTTTTCTATTTTTTTTTTCTTAATTAACTTTAAGAAAGATGTAAAACCAAAACTGGTGAGTGAATGTCTATACATACAATATCAATGTACTATTAAATCGATGATACTGTCATGATATCATGATAAGGGCGGCACGGTGGCTTAGTGGTTAGCACTGTTGCCTTCAGGTCCTGGGTTCGATTCCTGTGTCGAGTCTGTGTGCATGGAGTTGGCATGTTCTTCCTGTGCTTAGTGGGTTTCCTCTGGGTTCTCTGGTTTCCC
The DNA here is from genome assembly GCA_030014305.1 of Clarias laeviceps. Taxonomy (NCBI): domain Eukaryota; kingdom Metazoa; phylum Chordata; class Actinopteri; order Siluriformes; family Clariidae; genus Clarias; species Clarias laeviceps. The sequence continues at coordinate 14,402,641 of JAQMYJ010000020.1, forward strand.
ATAGTGTGTGAATGTGCATGTGAGTGTTGACTGGAGGTCCTACCACAGTCGTACAAATGGGAATAAACACAAGGGCCACCATTGGCATCCACAGTCCCTAGTTGGACTAAAGAGGTTCCTAGATGGATGGATGGTACATGATCAGAGGAAGTATCTTGTTTTCAGACGTTCCACAATATCAAATTTATAAATGGCTAAAATGTACAATTGAATTAAAAGTCAATGTCAAATTGCTGTCATATAAAATAATTTTTTTTTCTTTTTAAGATGTTATAGAAAAAGTTAGTCAGTAAGCTGACTTTGCACTGGACTGCCTGTTCTTTAACAGCTGCTTCTCCTAAGTGAATGAAATGATTATAGACAAACATACCATATTAAATACCTGCTGAAATACGTACCATGGTATTCACTAAATTATTGTAGTCCACAGCATAGTACTACCATGGTATCCACTGAAATGCCATAGCGGCTACCCTGGTACTCTACAAAGTCCTATGATGGCTACCATTGTAAAGTTTGAAGTACCATGGTAATACTACAGTATGATTGTTGTTAGTCTTTCGGCTGCTCCTGTCAAGGGGTCATCCAATCTAAACACGACTTGGCACAGGGTTTTTATGCTGGATACCCTTCCTGACGCAACCTTCCCATTTTATCTTGGGACTGGCGCTGAATCCATAGTAAAATATCTTATGGGTGATCTGTCCATTTTTGTTAGCTCAAAAAAAGTTAATTTAGTTAGTTTATTTAAATCCTGTAAGGCAAAATAAATGCAAGAATTCATGGGTTTATTCTACACTAAATGCATGCACTAATCAACATGTAATGTTCACACCAAACTTATGCTTTGGTATTTTTATAGAACAAGCCATGCACCTAACTTTTCCTTCTCCAGAGGACCATCTATGGGCAATTTTTAAACACCAATTATCCTAATCTGCATGTCTTTGGACTGTTGGAGGAAACCGGAGAACCCGGAGGAAACCCACCAAGAACGGGGAGAACATGCAAAATCTATGCACACAGACCCAACGCGGGAGTCAAACCCAGTACCGGGAGGTGCTAACCATTACGCCGCCGTGTCACCGCACCTTACTTACCTGTTAACCAAGCTGTTGCCTGAACCATTACTTTATTTCTGGAAATCACATTTGCTAAATAATTGCCTCATATCTGCTCCACTTTAATGTAACCAGTCCAACCTGACCGATGCTTCATATTGTCATGGCACTCTGACCAGGAGCAAAGTCAGGCTGCTTGCTTTAATCTTTTATTTGTCTGTCTGAGGCCGCAGTTATATTTCCTACATATTTCCAGAGATTTCTCTCACACACTGAACTCTCTGAACCATTTCTCATGGTAATGCACACGTATTCCCTGATAACAGTACACACACAGAAAAACACATGACAACAGCTGGCCTCAGATCTCTCTGTGTAATATCTCTAATGTTCCCTATATACTAATGGTCCTAACTGTTTAGGGAATTTAAGATTCCTAATGTTAATTTCCGTTCTGTATGCTCTGCATCTGTAATATTATCGCAACAAACAGAATTGCTTGTACTAAGGGTAAGGCTCAGAGTCTCTGTGTTCATGCTTAAAACAGATCTACTACATGGCTGTTAATTAACAACAGTGCCACGTGCATAACGGCGAGGTTTATTTATATTATTTCATTTATTTTTCATTTACCTTTGCCCCAGAGAGCGTGAATCAATTATTGCTTTCTAATTAGGTAAATTTTATTCTTATGGGAACAATATCACATACAAAGTATGAATAATTGTTCATTTTATTTAATGCCTACTTAACAGAATTTCCCCGCTTTTGAAGTGAAGTAGCGAGTCATAATCTTGGGTAAAGCTTGTATAATTCAGGCACAATGCTCATTCCTGAGAAATTCCTCCTGGATATTGCAGTTTTTTTTTTTTGTTTTCTATTAGGGGTGGTGGGTCATGTTTAATGGGTTCTATGAGTCAATTCAGATTCCCACTGCTTGTGTCGTTATGTTCAATTCTGTAGATGTGGATGCTGTCAAAAAGGTAGTTTTTACTACTTTGTTTTCAAAAAAGAAGAAGATGATGAAGAAGAAGATGTAGAAGGCTTTATTCGTCCTGCACAAATTACAGCAACAGGCAGTTCATTCCTTCTCATATCTGTTACGGGAGGATGACTTGAGGACAAAGCTAGACTTTTATTATGGTAATGCTTCGACAAATTCCAACACGGGAATCACGACAACATGTCAGGTCACGGGCAAAGGTCAGACAATCTGCAAACAGAAAATCAAAGGTCAGGCAGAAAACAAAGTTAAAGTTCAAGCCAGATTTCATACACTAGACAGCAATAACAATCACGGCTCTGTATAGTTCGGAGTGACTCATGAGAGCATATACTTTGCAGTGATGTGCAGGTGTGAAGCTTCTCTTATACTCCCACAGAGGCTGGAATCAGGTATGTCTCGTCTTTAGTATTCCGGTGAGCGTGCATGCTGGGAAGTGCAGTTCTTTCTGCTCGGGTGTCTCGCCCTTGATTCCTCTGCAGGTGATTTCCTGGCTTGTTTGGAAGCTAAGGTCAAAGAATATACAACACACTTTTAGCAGAGAGGGTTGAAACCCTGGCTCAAGGGCCCAAAGGCAGTGCAGAGGCTTCAACTCCTGGCTTTCTGATCAATAACCTTAACTGTTGAGCCATCACTGCACTGTTGAGCAATTCCTCGAACCAACCTGGGGGGTCAAACCTAGAATCTTTTGCTCTGTAGTGAGGCACGTTATCCATTGCGACCCTTGTCCCAGATGACTAAATGTTCCTTCCACAAAATGTTTTCAAAAATTCCTCAGTCAACACTCAAAGAAACTCTCATGCAAGCATGTCAACCCAGTGAATGTATGGCAAGAACTTTTATAATAAAATTGTTAAGAGTTAAAAACTGTGTATTGAGCTGTAGAAGAGAAGAAATGCAAAAAAGCACCAACAAAAATTATGAAATGGTCAGTAGTCTCACCATACAGGGTTGTGAGGGTCTGGAGCCTATCTTAAGAGACTTAGGGCAAAAGCGGGGAACACCCTGAATGGGGTGCCAATCCATTACAGGGCACACACGCATATACATTCACACTCTCATTCATGGGGAACGTTCTAGGTTCAAACCTCAGAACCACCAAGAGGCCCTTAATCCTCACCTGCTCAAATGTAAAATGAGATAAAAATGTGTGTCGCTCTGAATAAGGGCGTCTGCCAAATGATGTAAATGTAAATGTAATTCACACACTATGGGCAATTTGGGAACGCCAATTAGCCTTTGAACTGTGAAAGGAAACCGGAGTACCCGGAGGAAACCTATGGTGAGTAGTGCAACAGAAAAACATTCAGCTTATCAATTCTGGAAGCCTACAGTCAGTAGTCAAGGGAGATCATTTGGCTGTACGCTCTGAACAGGATGGTAGAATTCGCTCAAGTCAGTGACATTTGCCAATTATGGAGTCTGTGAGCACATGCATGCAACTTCCTCCAAGTGTGTTGTGATGCAGCATGAACAGCAGTTTGAAAAAGTGGTGGTTATAAGAATTCATTTGTAGTACGTATTTATATTTATTAATTACATTTAATACATGATCACGATGCCACTGTCACTGTGTGATGATTTTTTTTCTTCCTAAGTGAACATATTGTCTGTCTTCTTTTTTATTAGACCTCTCTTTCATAGACTCCTTAGTCAAGGTCTTCAGCTTTTCTTCTGCCACTCAGTAGAATGCTGGAGGATTTTTCTTTTTACAATAGCACAAAATGAGCTTCCGTGTGATGAGTGGGTTTGTCAAACAGGCCTAAATGTAGACGCAAATTAATTTATTGAGCTCTAAAGGGATTTTTTTAAAAAAAAGTATCACAGAGGAAATGTTTATCCCAATCGCTCAGGTTGGTAATCGTTGCGTGAAAGGTAAAGTGAAGTTCTCATGTGGCAGACGGAAGCCTACCAACGAGCCACCACTGGGTCATGGGAAAGAGAGGATTTAACAAAAACTCGGGACAAACAGCTCTCTCTTTCATTTATTTATTTATTTATTCATTTATTTAAATGTATTCCTTTTTTCCACTGTATGTTATTTTAGACTTGTCCTCAACTTTTCTGCTCAGAACTTGCCAGTGTGAGTCATCATCGTCTTCTTTCCTAAGAGAACATATTGTGTGTCTGCTTTTTATTAGACCTCTGTTTCATAGACTCGTCACTTTCTTTAGTCAAGGGCTTCGGCTTTTCTTCTGCCACCAGTGGCTCAGTAGAGAGCTGGAGATTTTTCTTCACGATAGCACAAAATGAGCTTCTGTGTGATGAGTGGGTTTGTCGAACGGAACCTAAATGTAGACACAAATTTATTTATTGCGCTCTAAAGGAATAAAAGAAGAAAAAAAAAAAGAGAGACTCCAGTGCCTTCCAGTCATTAAACCCAGAGTATTCTGTCTGCTATGCATTCGAGACGACTGATATCCTGGTAGAGACAGACAGAAAAACATTCTGCTGAAAAAGAAACAGAATTGCTTGGACATACTGATAAAAAATGATTGATGTTTTCTGCATCAAAGCTTGTTTTTTGGCACCCATTAAAATGAATGATACGATCTGTAGATTCCTTCAATTCCTGCTGCTGAAATCAACTTGGGAGTTTCTCGTCCCTTATTTTTCTTCTAATTGTTTTGTACTTCATTATCTTGGTCTCCCTATCTTAAGACTCGGATTATCTAGGACTTATAATACATGACAGCTACCAACTTGAAAGAACGAAGACTAACATGTCATAAAAGACACTTAAAGCCAGTCGTCACTGCCAGTGTTGATAAACACATCCCACCCATAGACAAAACACACTCTCACTTACTCACTTATTGTCTATACCACTTCATCCTGAATACAGAGTTGAGGGGGGTCTGGAGCCTATCCCAGGAGACTTAGGACATGAGGCGGGGTACACCCTGAATGGGGTGCCAATCTATTGCAGGGCACACACATATTACGGGCAAATTGTGAACACCAGTTCTCCTAATCTTCATGTCTTTTGGACTGTGGGAGGAAACCGGAGTACCTGGAGGAAAGCCACCAAGCAGTGGCATGCAAACTCCATGCACACAGACCCGAGGTGGTAATTGAACCCAGAACCTGAAGGTGTAAGGCGATAGTGCTAACCACTAAGCTACCATGCCGCCTACACCAATACACTGAACGTTACATTGTATACAGTTCAGTTCAAAAGTTAACTTTTGGTGCTGTGTGCCCTTTATCATTAATGGTGATGAGGCAGGATGTATGTGCAGGTGAAACTTTTTAAAATATATTGTACATACAGTATATGGACTGAGAGGCTAGAAAACAGAAAGCACCATCCTAGACAAAAACCCATGGAATTAAATAACACTAAGAATTAGCAGAGGTGGAAGGTCTCTAATTACTGTACATTGACACAGTCAATTGCTGCACTCACGTTCATATTTCACATATCCGTTCTTTAATGAGTAGTTTTAATAGTGGATAGTTTTTACATTAACTCCACTACATCCTACAATAAATATCTGTACTTTCTACTTCACTACATTTCTGCATGGTGTTAGATTACATAACCACAGTTAAGTTTGGTATTTGAAGTGCTAATATTACCACCTGCAGATTGGTATGCATAATTGAATGATTTGCCTTCTGTCTGTGAAATGCTTAATCAAGTAGCAGGTGCTGGAAATTAGAAGTGGAGATGCTTGTAGACAGTGATGGAACAGCACATTCACAGGTTGGAAACAGAGGGAGAGAGAGAGAGAGACAGAGAGACAGAGAAAGAGACTTAAAGTACCTAAAGTACTCCTAAAGACTTGAAGTACTTTTGTACTTTAACTCAAGTACAATTGTAAATGGAGAACTTCTACTTTCATCTAAGTAATATATTTATATAGCTAAAGATATATTTAATATTTTTAATGTCTCATGTTACTGACAAATTCTGTACGGAAGACTTTCCCCTTGGGGAATCGTTACCGTTTTATCTCAGACTCTTTCAAAGCACTGACAGTGAAACTGGAGACTCCTTTCACAAAAAGCTTGACAATACTACAGTACAATGCAACAATTACAGCTGTTTTTTTTTTTTTTTTTTGCTTCTGTTTTAGAAAATTAATCAACACTTAATCACCAATCGAAAAAACGCATTCAGTGTTGCTGTGGTGTAGGACAGATAAAAGATACACACTATATAGACAAAAGTATTTGGCCAAACCTGCAACGACATTGTATCCGAATACATATACTTCCATATGGAGTCGTTCCTCCTTTTGCAGCTATAACAGCTTCCTCTCTTCTTGGAAGGTTATCCACAAGATTTTGGAGTGTTTCTGTAGGAATTCGTGGCCATCAATTCTGTAGAGCATTTATGAGGTCAGTCACTGATATTGGACGAGAAGGCCTGGCTCGAAATCTCCGTTAAAGTTCATCCCAAAGGTGCTCGATGGGGTTGAGGTCGGGGCTCTGTGTTCAAGCCGGTCAGATTCTTCCACACTGAACTCATCAAACCATGTCTTTATATGTCTTCACAGTAATGTTGAAATTGAAAGGGGCCTTCCCCAAACTGTTGCCACGAAGTTGGAAGCGTAGCATTGTCCAAGATGTAGATGTATCCTGAAGCATTGAGATTGTCCTTCACTGCGTGATTGAAACACCTGAATTCAATAATTAACAGGTTTGGCCAAACACTTTTGTCCATGTAGCTTAGAGTCAGATATAGACATAGATATTAGATATAAACCTCCTGAAATGATGTATGGCAGATTAGATGTGAAGGTTGGTAGACTAAGAACTACTTTTCGAGAAAGAAGAGTGAGAATCTGGCCATCTAAAGCAGTTTTTCATGGGAAACAGGCTTGAGGTGGTAATTAATAGTAATTATCATTGCAGCAAGCTGTGCTGTGGAAGATGCAGAGAAGAGACAGGAGAGAGTAATTATTGCCATCCAGGACTAAAGATAAAAAAAAAAAAAAACTACCCGTATCTCTTACGGACACAGGCTTGCGGGCGTCTTTGGAATGCCTTCTTCAAGATCCTTCCATGATCACTTGACATACGTTATTTGAAAATAAATATGTAGATAAATACTTTAATATATACAGCAGTTTAAATAATTTGACGGACTCTAAAGTAAAATCTAACAAAAATGAGGCAAAATGCTCGTTCTGTGCAGAACACTCTGACATGGCTTATATATTAGGATAATAAATGTAAGATGCCACTGTGCTAATTCAAAAGCAAACTGTTTTCCAGTAGGCTGCCTTGCTGAATGTTGGCTCCCATCACATGGTGTAATTAGCTTTATCCATCTCATTATGCTCCAGTAATGGATTTCTGAATGAATGTGATCAATAACTCTTATGCGTAATTTTTTAAACATTAATAGCTGTGACTAATTGTGGCATGTCTGAGAAAGATCTTTCAGAGATTCTTAGTAAAGATGTGTCAGTTCTGTACATAGAACACAAAGTCTTGGAAAATAGCCCTTCTTATTCTAGGACTCATTCTGTACTTGTCTTTTGTTTGTCCAGTTAAATGCTCTGCAGAATATCTAGGTTCCACCTACGAGGATAAGGTCTTACTCTACAGTAGATGTGGATTAGTGGTTAGTACTGTTGCCTTGCACCTCCAGGGTCCGGGTTTGATTCCTGTATTGGGTCTGTGTGCATCCAGTGCTTGGTGGGTTACCTCAGACTGTCCAAAGACATGGAGATTAGGCTAACTGGTGTTCCCAAATTGCCTGGAGTGTGTGAATGTTGACTGGAGATCTAACCATGGTTGTGGCATGGGAATGAATACAATGGTAATGACTATTGGCTTCTATGGTCCATAGTTGGACTGCTGAGGTGCCTAGGTGGATATTTTTGCATTCCCTTTTCAAACAATTCCCCTTGTTGGAATTCATTCATTTGAGTGAAGGTAGAGTTTGTGCAAGTTGGCAGTTATTTGGGACACTTTTCTGAGTGTTTTACGACTTTGGGCTGGGTTCAATTTTTGCTTCCTTAATTTGACTGAAACAATTGCTTCTTTATACTGTGTACCCTTAAGGTTTCTCTATCGATATAAGTAACTAGAACAGTCATTTAACATTCTAAACAAGTCAACAATGGAGCCAAATCAAATGTTTCCCGGTGATCATCTCTGGCTTGTCTTTCTCGTGGAATCTGCTGACAGTCTACACACACAGAATCGTATTACAGTGTATAGGATGTCATCATTTGCACAATTGACAGGTACAGTATGGGTGAAAATGATGGTGAGAAATCGTCTGCTGTTCTCTTTATTTAGGTAGTTTGCTAAGATACTGTCAAGCTTGTTTACATCCGGCAAGGGTGTGGTGCATGATGAAAGATAGCAGCATGCAGATCTTGACCACAATAGCAACAGGAAACCATGACCAATTATATCACATGTCATATCTGACATCTTATTTTTTCTTAAATAATTTTCAGTTAGTTACAGATGCAGATTAACCTGCTACCGACCTACTGTACTGTATGAACTGATACAAAGGCTTCCAGTGAATAAGTTGCATGTGTTTTCATTCCTAATATCCGGTCCTGCATCTCATCACTCATCACAATTCCAACACCAATCCTGTCAAATAAAACTTTAACCAGTGTTCTCCTGTCAGTTTAAACCCACTCTTCCGCTGCCTGGTTGTACAATTCATCTAGTCTGCGTGGTTCCTTTTGATGTTTCTCTTGCTGTTGGAAATAATCCCGCAAGCGTTCTATTGCACCGAGCTCTGGTGATTCTGCATGCCAGTCAAAATGAGTACAAAAATGTACTCATTGTCATGAAGCAGCTTTACAGAATATTAGAAATAAATTTTGCCCATCCATAGCCCATAAGAACCCACGGTGCCACAGGTGCCACAAACCTTCTAAACATTGTCGAAAGTTTCTTGTCTGGCTTTATTCTTGATTCCTTTTAACTCGTGAAGTCCCTTAGTGACATCTAACGAGCCATCTGGTGCAGTCATGAGACAATATGTGAAATTGTGTACACATGGCATAATTTCCAGCATGGTGAAGTGCCTGGGTAGCATGTGGCAGAACTAGCTCATATTTAAAAAAACCTGTTTTTTGTTTAGTTTTTTTGTTAAGTTCTCGCAGATCATCTGAAGATCACGACTTCGATTCCTGGGTGATGCTGTAGCCTATTGTAGCTGAGGTGCCAGAGAGAGCTGATTGGCAGGGGAGGGATGGGAGGCATTTAGCACTATTACATCAATCATGGCTCTACAGCTAATCACGGGCGACTGTGAGCTCACACCAGCAGAAGGAGCGGACCGTGCTGTCCTTCAAGTTTGTTACGTCACTCCCATTGAACCAATTGGTAAAAAATAAATTAAGAAACTATCGCTGAGACATATGTCACATAGGGCTTTTAACCATGAAAATGCCATGTGACATTTTTCAAAAATGTGCTCCATGTGGTCTATTGTGTCTCAAATGTGTCTGGGCTTTTATAGGTTAATGAATGAACCAGAGATGACAGTGGAGAGGAAAAGGCATTTGACCTTACATTGACACGTAATTACTCAGTGTAAAAGCAAGGTGTGTGCATCTGCATTTACATTGCACACAGATGTAAATGTAAGGTAACCTTAAGAGGAACCCGACTCAAAAGAGAACCAAGTTGGATAGTGAGAGTATAAATCCTTACAGTTTATAAAGAGTCCTAAGTGACTTGAAAGGATCTTTAATATGAGACAATTTACAATAAAAGACCTGGATTGAACACAGGACAATCTTCATGGTTATAGCAGCAGGCTTTAGGTACACAGCTATAGTATCCATGTGAGATTATTGCATGAGGAATAGATCAGATTTGGAGTCATGCACATGACAGCTGTCGTCGTTGTGCTTTGACATTGATAATGAAAGATAACTTCAGTTTTTGGACACCAAACTGAACACATGATTTTATGTGCTGGTGTGTCTCCTTGTGCTGCAAAATACCCATAGCAAGTCACCGCATCATCTGAAAATGCTGAACATGCTTGAAGGAGAGTGTTAATTGCTAAAGACAGATGCCTCCTACTGATACTTTCAAAAAGGAATTTGGGAGGTTTATATTTTCATGAGGGTTTGAACAAGCAGTTTGCAAGACAAAGTCAGCATTCTTTAACATGACCAAGATGCATGATACAATTACAGTAACCTTCAGAAATGACTTACCAAGGTCATGGTAGTTTAAATAGTCTGCAAGTTTACTAATATATTCTGGGAAATATCACACATGCAAAGATACAAACATATAATAAAATATAGTTGTGTGAATGGAATAAAACAACAACAACAACAAACCTCTGTCTTGTGTATTACATTAGTTAGGTGGGTCATGTAGCTGAGGTTGAGGAACTGTGGTTAGTACATCATGTTAAAGTGCCACTATTATGCTTTTTCAAACATGATCTTTCATGCAGTGTGTCATGTAGCTGTATGTGAACATAAACTATCTGCACTATCTGTGACGCTGACAGTGCGCGATAAAT
>JAQMYJ010000020.1:14413280-14424795 GCA_030014305.1 Clarias laeviceps
TGGGGTAAAATTAAATCTATTTTTGGAGAAAACTAAAGTGTTTTTTGACCTTGCATACATGTAAACCTGTTTTAAGATACTCATTAAGCAATATTAGCAACCTTTAAAATGGTATAATAGGGGCACGTTAAAACTGCATGTCTACAGCTATTCCAGTTAGTTCCACTAGCATTGGAAATAATGTAATAAGTGAAAAAAAAATGTAATGTTAATAATAAGTAATAACAATGGAAAAAATAAACCCTGAGAAAACACTCGGTGGACAGCGCTATCCGCTCCCACAGTACCGCGGTACCGCTTGACTGAGCTCACAGATGCCAGTGATCAGGAGCCGTGATTGACATGAGCACTAGAGTGTCTCCCATCATGCCCTTCTGAGAGAGTTTGGCCAATCAGCTCTCTCCAGGCCCCAGTTGCAAAAAGCTAGAGCCATCACTCAGGATTCCAACTCACAATGTCTAGGTGATAGGGCTATGTCGTTACCGCCCGCTGTGATGGTAACGAGATAGCCCTGGGTATTTATTTTGAGATAAATAACCACATATTAATGCAGTAATAGACAAGACATACATACTGTATAAAACGAGACAATTTTTTGGACTTTTACTCATTCTTGCAAATTATTTAAATTAAATTTTTTTATTTTATATTAATTTAAAAACTGCTAAATAACTTTTTTTTTGAACAACCACATTTTAGGCAAACCATGGCTCAGAGCAACCACAATACTGAACTAAATTTTAGTTTACACTTTGTAGCTACCACCTCAGTCATGGACTACGCATCTCTTAGCGTCAGTTATAGACCCTGTGACATATGACACTATGCAAATTTGAAAGTTACGTAATTAATGCTGTATGGGATACTTGTGTCACCTTCTGTTTGACTTCCTAGTTTTCATCCTAGTTAAATTTTATTTTCTGTTGTATTTCTCTTTTTTATTCATATTTATTTCTTATCTATAAGCTTTATTTTTTAAGTCACGGGCGGTCGTATAAGCATTTCACATCATATTGTACTGTGTATGACTGTGTATGTGACAAATAAAATATGAAATTGAATTTGAATTTCCAAATATTTCTACACCTCTCTTTTTCCCTCTTTCTCCTGTTTTCACTAGCACTGGCTTTACTTCACTTTGGAGTCATGATGCACTAAATGTAATATTTTTGACAGAAAATTAAGCAGAGAGCGGATGTTACAATACTAAAGAGAGTGTGAGCTTTGTATGGTGTGAGCCTTGTGTACAAGAGACATGAGATATACAGTACTGTATATGCGCTGCCACGGCAACCTGTTGCATTTGTTACATCATTTATAGTAGTCATCAACTACCAAAGTTAAACTGAAACTGTTAAAGGAGGCGGAGGTTGTTGATGCATGTTGGTCATGATCCAAATGTTTGCAATGTTTCTAATGATCTTAGTAACTTAAAAAAAAAAACAAAGCTCAAGACTTCTTCCCTTGTTCCAACTTGTTGTCGGTGACTCACTGCAAAAACGCAATCGAAACACGAGCTTGATATACTCTTTTTTCAAACTGAACTGGCATATTATTAACCTTAACTTGCATACTTACGGTAAATTACCACAAAAACAACTGCAGTCTGATTTATTCATTGGCAATAAATTGTCGGAGATGGAGTAATAGCTTTTTGCCGAATCATAACAAAATCACACTGATTTAACCAAAGCAATTTTGACATATTATTTTGGCAGTTGTGCATATTATCACCATTGTGACTCACAGAAAACATTCACAAAATATTCTCTATTTGTTTGCAATACTTCTTACTCTATTTGAGAGAGAAAAAAAAAAACCTCATCCTGCAAAAATCTCAAACTGCTCACATACAGTATACGGTACAGTAGTTCCTATAGCTAATGGCTGTTTAGTGAGTTTCTGCCACTGTGATTCATTGCATTAAACAGTGAAACAGATTTCCCAAAGATTGCATTAGACGTGATTTCCATTTTCCATCAAATTATAGCAGCAACTCGGCCGTTCACATAAACCAGAGGTGCGAGTGCTATTATTGCATAAACTCGAAGTAAGAAATGGAAATGATAATGGATTTTTTTTCCTTCCATAAGGTTAAAGAGCAACTCCTGCGAGTTTAAAAAAAAGTGTAACAAATACACGATTTAAGTCTATTATCTCTAAAGTTTAAATAAAAGTACTATTTTCAGGTACTAGTGCATTATGTTAAAAATGCAAATCAACTCAGATTTTATCTTCAGCCAGGGGTGTGGACTTAACTGACTGAGTGAGACAGATGTAATTATTGAGTAACATTATTTTTCTCCAACATTGTTATATTGGAAATTTGAATATACACAGTATTTTTAAAGGCCAGTGAAAGACATTGCATTTGGAACAGAATATTCTGTGTGTGACTGATATTGATAAATCTAAACAGGGACATGGATTATCAGAGAAAAATTATCAGGTTGCCTTTAACATAGAAATATATGGCACATGTACGTTGAAATGTGCGTCTTGGTAAATCATTGGCACAGTGATTAGCGGTGCAGGATCGATAAAGTCACGGCTGCTTTATCTGCCTGCTGAAAGATGACATCACTCATGTCACCGAATGATGGACATCTGTGCATCTACTCAGCCACTGGATTCTGCACAGTCATATATGAGGCTTTGCTGTGTTTAAACGTTGACATTTACACTGAGTGATGGACTGATTAGCTTTATAAAGGCCACATATTAGGACACAAGTCATTCTCTTCAGCAAACATACTGAGATGCAAGTCTAAAGATACTGAACCTTTACTGTATAAAGCAAGTTTTCTTTATGCAGAGCGTTAATAACGGTGTCCTGGTACAATTTCTGATTCAGTCATGAAATGTATTAAACCTACAGTTAAACATGTTTTATGAAACACTTTGTTGTTGGCACATATTACATTTTATCTATTGATGATAACATCCAATGTTGCTGAATTTCCGCATTGCATAATAATCATCAGAGAAACTGATGATTTTTGATTGGTGTAAAAATTGTTTTACCTTCGACTGATAAAAACCTTTTTTTTTTGCCTTTGGCAGAAGCACTTATCCAGAGCGAATTATATTTCTCTCACTATACATCTGGGCAGTGGAGAACTTTGTTTAAGGTCCATCAGTGGTAGATTGTGGAGCTGGGATTTGAATCCATGACCTTATGATCAGTAACCCAACAGTACAGTAGGCACTGTTAGGATTCGACCCAGGATCTCCTGTTAACTAGGCAGGCACTTTAACCAACTAAGTGGAATAAACATACTGTATCAACAATGTACACAATTTAAAAATCCACTTTTGTGGCATGTGCATCATGCTGCAAGAATCCAGTGCAGTGTAATTCATGCCACAAATTACCTGTAATACAAATACTACATAAAGTTTAAAATGACCTTTAATAAGCATTGCAAGCAAGGTTTTCCTTTTTTGGATACTGAAAACGTACTAATGTGCTGCACTTTACAACAATGTATACAGTATAGGAAGCCTACTGGGAGTTTGCCAAGAAGCATCTGAAGCACTTTATAACCACAATTCTTTAGCCTGATGACACAAAGATTGAAATTTTTCAATCAGGGAATCAGGCACTGCGCATCACCTTATTAAAACCATTCATACAGTCAAACACGGTGACGGCGGCATCATGCTGTGGGGATGTTTTTTTTTTCTGAAACTGGGAGATTTGTCAGTATAGAGGGAAATGTTGATGGAGAAATATCCTGAGTGAAAACCTGAGTGCTCTGGATCTCAGATGGGGATGACAGTTTACATTTCAACAAGCCAACAACCCAAAAGATAGCACCAAGAAAACACAGTAGTGGAGCCCAGCCAGAGTCTGGACCTGAACCCAATAGAGACCTGGAAATGGCTGTGCACTGACCCTGCACATTCAACTTGGTTGATCTTGAACGATTCTACCAAGAAGAATGAAAGAAACGTTTAAAAAGAAAGGTGTGTCAAGCTTGTAGCATTATTCACAAACAGACTTGTCATTGCTGCCTAGGGTGCTTTAACCAAATATTAAGTCATGGGTCTGAACACTTACAGTATGTAAATGTGATATTTCAGTTTTTTTTTTATTTTATTTTGTTTATTGTTCATGAATTAACAAAACACGCTAAACATCTGTTCCTACTTTCATTGTGGAGTATCGTGTGTACAACGATAAGGCGGAAAAAAGTACTTGAATCAATTTTAAGATGAATGTTATATGGCACATGACGTCTTGGTAAATCATTGGCGCAGTGATGGACAGTACAGGATGGCTGCTTTATCTGTCTGCTGAAAGATGACATCACTCATGTTGCTGAATAATGGACATCTGTGCTGGATATCATTCACTCCCTTATTGTTTATATCACTTTATCCTGTATACAGGGTTGCAGGGGGCCTGAAGCCTATCCCAGGAGACTTGTGGTACAAGCTGGGGTTCACCGGACAGGGTTCCAATCCATCGCAGGACACTGACACATGCACTAGAGGCAATTTGAGAATGCCAGTTAGCCTAATCTGCATGTCTTTGGACTGTAGGAGGAAACCAGACCAGACCAAGCACTGGGGGAACCTGCACACACTGGAATCAAACCCGGCTGGGAATCAAACCCGGACTCTCAATAAAAAGTCAGTATCTGGTGTGGCGATGCTTTCAGGACACTTTATAATTTGTGCATTTTTAAAAGGAAATTAGCTACTAAGTTTTCCTGAGCATTCTGCAGAACCACCCACAGTTCTCCTGGGAACTTGGACTGTTGCACCTGCTTCTTTCTTTCTTTCTTTTTTTTTTTTTACATGTAAATCCCAGCAGGTTCCATTGTGTGTGTGTGTGTGTGTGTGTGTGATTTATTTATTATATATTGTAATTAATTTCTTTACACATATGTGTGTGTGTGTGTGTGTGTGTGTGTGTTAAACTGTTACTATAGAGATGATAACATATTAGAATGTTTCCATTTTCATATGTGACATGAATTATGGTGGAAACTGTTGTCAGACCTGTTGTTATCCCAATTTAATCACCAACACCTTCTGATCAATCACCAATCAGAATGCAGAATCTGACAGTGCTGTGACATTCACATAACTCAAATGTTTGTCAAATGTTTGTCAGTTTCACCATGAGCCGTCTAAAGCTTTTAAATAAAAAGACATTTCAATAAAGGCCCAAAACCACCCCAAAATGTTTTTGGAATGATTTCAATGATTAAATGAAAGTTCTCACTATTTACTTGCAACTAAAGTAACCTTAACATCGTAGGTTAGAAAGTAGTAGTTATCAAAGGTGTCTGATTAAAAAAAGACAATTGCAGTATTTAGAGTCATTTGTGTGTGTGTGTGTGTGTGTGTGTGTGTGTTTTGAAAAAATAAAATAGTAAAATTATTATCCAATGAATCAAGACAATTTCAAACAGAAAATATTATAAGAACTGTTCTATATTTGTTTTATTATAAACTTGTAATTAGTTAGATATAGTTATATACAATGCTGTGAAAAAGAAATTGCCCCTCCCTGATTTTTTGCATATCTGACACACTGATTCAGATCATCACTCCCATAGGAAACATGCAAACCCCATGCACACAGAAACGGGAGATGCAAGGCGACAGTGATAACCGTTACACCACCGTACCTTCAGATCATCAAACATATTTTAATATTATACAAAGATAACTCGAGTAAATGCAAAATGCATTTTTTTTAAATAACAATTTCATTTATTAAGGAAATTATAGCTATCCCTTATTATACCTCATTGCTAGTTATGGATGGCACAACCAGATATTAGGATTAGGGGGCAATTACTTTTTCACATAGGGTCAGGTAGGTTTGGAAATTTTTTTTCCCCTTAATAAAATTAAATCAAGAAGGGGGCAAATACTTTTTCACAACATTGTGAAATACAAAATACATTTGGATTTTATTGATTCATTTTTCAGCATACTTTAAATTTTATAAGAAATTGTTAAATAATAAAAACAAGGTTGGGGATGTTGCAACTGCCAAGACGTCTAGTGATTTATATGACGCAAATACCATTTGAACGTACTTACTCTCAAACAGGAAGGTATTAAAAACAAACTAGTTCAGACATGGCTGTAAACTTGAGGTTGTTTGGATAAATTCCATGGCACCTGACACCAAATCTTCTAAAGTTGATTTTAAAAACATTCTACAACTTTACGTTGCTGGGGGAAACTGCAAGAGCACAGTAACAGAGTGTAAACTTTTTTTTCCAACTGGCTTTCAGAAATCGAATAAAGTCTATTGAATACATTTAACTCATTCACCGAAGTTGCTTGTGTGCACAGGAGAAACGCGTCAGGTTCTTTATGAATATATTGCATTTTGCTAAGTAATGCAGTGATTCACTGTCTCATTTTTCAAAAGTTTAAAGCTGACAAAAGCAGTACTGTACATGTAGTAGTTTTCAGCTTGAACACTTTCTTATACAATAGATAACCATGTATGCCTGAGATAACAGTTTGCCCAAATGATTTAAAGTTGAAAAATGGTATTAATAGCATTTTGTGGACAAATCGCAATCAAATCCTATTATACTGTATATTCCCGGTGCTGTATGTCCTCAGCGTAGAAAAAGAGAAATACTGCTTATTTGAGGCGGCATGGTGGTGTAGTGGTTAGCGCTTTCGCCTTGCACCGCCAGGGTCCAGGTTTGATTCCCATCTTTGTGTGCATGGAGTTTGTATGTCCTCCCTGTGCTTGGTGGGTTTCCGCCGGGTTCCTCCCACAATCCAAAGACCTGAAGATTAGGCTAATTCGAGTTCCCAAGTTGCCCGTAGTGTGTGTGTGTGTGTGTGTGGCCTGTGATGGATTGGTACCCTGCCTTTGTGCCCTAAGTCTCCTGGGATAGGCTCCAGGCCCCTGCGACCCTGAATACAGGATAAAGTGCTATAGATGATGTAAGTGATACTTATTTTGGAATTTGCGAGTTCGATTCCGTGGTGATGTTGTAGCCTCACACGGCTGAGGGCCTGAAGAGAGCTGATTGGCCGAGCTATCTGAGAGGGGTGGGATGGGAGGCACTTAGCACTCTCCCATCAATCACGGCTCTACAGCCAATCATGGGCGTCTGTAAGCTCATGCAAGCGGAAGGAGCAGAAAGCGCTGACATCCGAATGCGTTACACCATCGCTACAGTGCATGAGCACGCAGTTCAAAATAAAGATGCGTCGGCTGTCGTCACACACAGAGGAAACACAAGGTTTTTGAAAAGACATGGTCTTTGATCCTTCCTGATTGAGTAGTAGCCTTAATGTGGGGGACCCCTAGCGATGGGTGGGAATGTCATACTGTATCTAAAACAGTGTCTGGACAAACCTGATTTGATTTACGAAGGTTTTTAGGTGTCTGTCGTCTTATTCTGTAAAACCAGTGGCAGTTGCAGCAAGAACCGAATCTTAACGTCAAACGCAACATGCTTGTTATTAAAACCATGAAAAATATATATTAAAAAAGAAACGAAAGTAAATGCAGCTCCATAGATCTCAATCGCCCACATGTTTTTTTTTTTTTTTTTTTTTTGTATTTTTTGCAAATATGCACAAGTGGGCTATTTATGTAAAAAAAAAAACATCCAACATGGAAAATGCAGAAAGTCATTAAAAACAGGATTTAAGTGTTGAGTAAACACAGTGTCCTACACAGTAGCGCAGAGATTATACAAAATGAAAGTTGTGCTTGTTCCTCACTGTCAACAGCCTCTTAATAACCTCATCCATCAGTCGGTGAACCGAGCACAATGTTCCTCCACACACACACGCGCGCGTACACACACACACACACACACACACACACACGTACACACAAGGATTTTCAGCACGCACGCTGCTCTGACAGCAGGGCCAATTTTCTTGACAGCTGTTTAAGATCATCATCATGTTTTTACTCCCATGCACGGCTGTAATCTGATGGAATGCACTCCCTATAGACACAACACCCACAGCCTACTTACCCACATATCAACTGCTACTCAGTCTAAATATAACTAAACACTAAGGGAGTTTGCATCACACGCACACACACACACATCAAGAACATGCTTATTCATGATGTTTGCTTTTCAAAAGTTGGATTGAAGGCTTCATTCCTGGCTTCCTTCAGGATATAGACAGGTACGGATGGTAAAAGAAAATAAAGATGGGCTTGGGTGGGGATGTTAGTGGATGTGAGGGGGTTAAGTGTGTTGGTGGAGGAAAGTGTTCAGCTCTGGCTGAACCAACAAGGTGCTGAGTGGAGGGGTTGTCGTTGCTGCCACTTCGGGAACAATAACACACCTTCAAACTGTGCAACCAGATTCACACACTTATGCTTTTCCACGATGAGAAAGAAAAAATATGGTATATGCACATACACACATTTACATTGACATTCACTCGTTCTGAAGGATCATCGACTAATTTGCAGTGCATTAAATGAAACACCATTTTACAGCATGGCCAGGTATCAGTACAGGCCCAGTGGTTAATAAAAGTACGTATTCAGAAGCATGCTATGACAGATTTATTAATGAAGCAGAATTTAACTTCTGTATTTTAAGTAAGGAATAAAACATCACCACGTACTGTGGCAGGGTGGTGGTGTGATATAACCTGATGCCAAGTACTGTTATTCTAACTACTTTTAAATAAGACTGATTCTTTTTTCCTGAAAGTTTGTTCTGCAACTTGGGGTGAAATTTGTGTTGGGATTGGTGGCTCAGCGGTGGGTTTCTCCTCTGCCATGTGGTCGGCTCGGGTTCAATTCCCATCCAATGCCCAAACCCCAGCCACTGGATGCAGTGCCGGTCCCAAGCTTGGACAAAATGGGAGGGTTGCATCAGGAAGGGCATCTGGCGTAAAATCTGTGCCAAATTGTGTGTGCACATCGGATGGTCCACTGTGGCAACCACTCGACGAGAGCAGCCAAAAGACTAACAACAACAACAACAACATTTTCCAATAGCATCATATGTCTGTGAAACTGCAAAACAAACCCTTCCATCCTGAAGTCTCTGAAACAATGTCGTCTCAACTTTACCTCTGAATTATCTACACATTGCTTTGACACTGGATACTCATTCATTAAGCTAACATTCATCCCACTTTTACAGTACAGTACAGTACATCGTCCCCATGTGATGTGTTACTATAGAAACAAAATCATATTGGAATGAATGAATTAATCGCATTGTGTTTTAATGTGACGTACTACCTTGTAGTAAAAGAAAAAAACTATTCCTGTGTCGTGTCTTTTTCATCACCACTATTATGCGCCATAGTATATGCAAGGATCGTTCAAGTCAAAACAGGATTTGAACACAGATATGAGAGTCAACGCTGCCTTTATTTCTCTATATAATCCCCTGCTACACTAAGACACCTATCCAAGCATTACACAAGGTAATACCATCAAGATAGAAAGTTTCTTCTGAAACGATGGCCTCCCAGGAACTCCTTGATGGGCCCTTACTATCTTTATACCCGCTTATATCTTTATACTTAATAGTATTTTCTTATTTAATTTTTGTTTAATAATATTTATTTTTATTTAAAAAAAAAAGAAACAAAACAAAAAAACAGGCAAGCAAAAGGAAATATTTTGTTTAAGAGATGCTCTTGTTTTAAGACACTCTTTATGAGTGTATGGTTACACGTAAATAAAAAGTAATGTTTGAAAATAATTCATATTGTGTTGGCAGGTCTATAGTAACAGCAAACCAGAAATCAGAACATCTGCTGAGGGTTTTAAGTCATTCATAGTGTTTTGAAGTCAAAATATTTGCAACTTCCTTGACATATAGTTTCTTTTTAGCCTGAATTAGATTTGATTACATCAGACGAATATCTATTACCTGTTTATTTTAGTATGATCATTACATATATAAATGATTTTTAAAAAATTTGCCAATAATAATAATAATAATAAAAAATGCATTTCTCTAGGGAAATGTTATATTGCAAGAAATATCGTTATCGCAATATTCATCATTATTGCATATCGCATATTTTCCTAATACCGTGCAGCCCTAGTGTACAGTGTGTACGAGAGCATCATTTATGGACGTACAGCTTTCTTTAAAACGTTTTACCTTGATTTATGAGAAATTTCATTACCGGTTCAAGTCCCGGTTTGACTCGAACATCCTTCTATTTTTGTTTACTTTAGTAAAAACAATGCGACAAAGATTTAATGTATACTTTCTCACCAAACACTGCTATGGTATGAATAACCAACTGTATCCTGAAAAGCATATAATGCTTTGTACAATATGAGATAATCTGTGTGTGGAGTGTTTAATCCTAAAACCAAGCTCACATATGCTTCCATTTGCCTCAGAGATGCACCAGAAAATGAGAATGTTTTTCTTCTTTTTACTTCATAGCCTTCTGTAGCTGTGTCTCATAAACACACACTCACACACTCACTCACACACACATTTTCCGACTGCGGAGAAGGTAACATACCGTCTGCTCCCACTCCCTCATCAGCCGCTGGAGGAATTCAGCCCTCTGTTCACTCAGCCTCTGAGATACAATATGCATGATGTCTCTTTATACAGATGACCTTCACACTCAGCATGAGAGTCTGACAGGAAAGCCATCAGAAAAATTGGAAATTGTGCCTCGGCCTTTATCTGCATACAATCTCCATATTCCCTGACCTTATCCAATGTAACCTGAAACATATAGCAAAGCTCAGTCCTGAATATATTGCCTTTGCACAGACTTAAGCTGATTCATTTTATTTTATAGCTGAGATTTAGTCCAGTGTTAACGGTTAGTTAGATTTATAACTGGAACCACATATGGAAAAGGTCATTTTGGCCAATCTGAACGCGGTCTGCGTGGGACAAGCATTGACCCCTGGTGTGATGGAGTGGAAGGGAGAAGGCGAGAATTTGGACGAGAGGGAGGGTGTAAAGAAACAGAGTAAAGAACAGCAAGAAGGCATTCATCATGAACACGCACGCCGGAGAGACTGCAAGGAAACTGCAGGAAATAATCTACATTTGGAAAAATGAACTAGACTTACCAGACGGACAAGGAACAAACTGTAGGAGTGAGCAGAGATTCTTCGGCTTACATTTCCAAACATCATTTCTGCCACCAAAGCATCAAACCATGGATGTTGCATTTCTTCTCTTGTTTAGAGGTGAAATCCATAATACTGAATCCCTAATGGCTTATCCAACATTTATATTCACTCACTGTGTACTGTATATGTGTGGCGGGATTATACTTCGGCATCCATTGGTCAAAATGACACAAAACCAACAACAAATTCTACTTTTATGTGTTTTATATATATATATATATATATATATATATATATATAATATTTTATCACGTCAATAAGGGCTCCTGCTATGAAGAAGCTCCAAGTTCAATTCCCAGCCAATGCCCAAACCCCAGCCACTGGATGCATATGGCATCTGGTGTAAAATCTGTGCCAGGTTGTGTGTAGATCCCCTTGATGGGAGCAGATGAAAGACTAACACCA
>JAQMYJ010000020.1:14424895-14435920 GCA_030014305.1 Clarias laeviceps
TTGTGTGTAGATCCCCTTGATGGGAGCAGATGAAAGACTAACAACAACAACAACAATGTCATGTCACTGAAAATAGCAAAAAAACAAAAACAAATGTGAAAAATTTTTCAAGTTACAGTTTTACCGCTGACTAACCTGGCCCTGGAGACACACACATACACACACACACACACACAAAACAGAAAACAAAAACAAACAAACAAACAAACAAACAAAACCTTACAGGAAGCATCAAAATGGAAAGCTTTGAATAAGTGAACGCCCAAAAACCTCAAAGAACTGAAGCAACGTTGTAAAGACGAATGAGCCAAAATTTCTCCACAATAATCTGAGAGATTCAGAGACATAAAGGAAATGATTAATTCAAGTTATTACTGCTAAAGTTGTCTCTGCAAGCTATTCAATCTTGGGGGGTACTTAGTATTACCCACATGTTTTTTTTATTTGTTAAATAAATAATGGCATGGTGAAAAAAGTTGATTTATTGTGCATCTTGTATTTGTTCGTCTTGAGATTGTATTTGCCTAACACTAAGATGGTGATTTTTATTATGTTTTTACACGAGAACACAGAGTTAAAGGAGGGGGTGCAAACTTTTGAACATTGTTGTGTTATTGAATCTGTGTCTGTAGTGCATTTGCTATTCAAGATAAAAAATCCTATAGATTTTGATAGTGTGTAAAATTAAAACATGTTTAAACAAGCACATTAATGAGACATAAATACATAAGCGGTATCTTTTTCTATTGTGGAACTATTTGTGTTGGCAACTGATTAAAAAAAACAAACAAAAAAAGCTTTTGATATTAAATAGTGTTTGCATAACTGTTGTATGAAAGCAATATCGCACTCAAAGTGCTCTCACTCTCTCGTGTGATATTGTTTAAATATTCAAAAGTTTCTAAACAATCAGATTGAAGGATTCAGTAGTACTGTGGTGTTAAGTACTTCAATCAGCAATCAGGTCGTGGGTTCGATTCCTGCACCGGGTATGTGTGCATGGAGTTGCATGTTCCCCCGTGCTTGGTGGGTTTCCTCCCACAGTCCAAAGATATTCAGAATGTTGGTGTTCCCACATTGCCTGTAGTATGTGAATGTTGACTGGAAGTCCTGTTACAGTTATACAAGATGGGAGTAAAATAGTCACCTAAAGTCAAATGGTCACCATTTGCCTTTATGGTCCCTAGTTGGACTACAGAGGCTCCTATATAAACTATAAACAAGCCTTAGCTGATGCAAAAGTTAATTACAGAAGATCTTTCACTTGGGATAGTGAATTTTTGTTCCCCTTACTTTAGGAATCAGTAAAATCTTCAAAGAAAAAATTTTTTTTGAGGCCAATATTTTAAAAACAACCATAGTTCGATACAGTATCTAGTTTTTTTTTTATATCTTTGTTAATTTCCATTGTTTTTACATCACACAACAAAGGATCAACATTTAATAAAGCAAAAAAAACTGGATGTCTCTCGGGCCAAACAAGTGGACAGTTGGTCTTAGAAAGGAAATGTTCTCCTTTAAAAGCACTGACAGCAGGGCAGACAGTTACAAGCTGTCTCTTGGGCATAAAATGGAAGATTTATGAAGGACTCACTGACGGTCCGTCAGCTCTGTTTGGTCCCTAAACCCTTACACAATCTCTCGTGTACACAGATCGGCCATAACCTTAGAACGACTGACAGGTGAAGTGAATTAAATTAATTATTGCATTACAATGGCACCCGTCAAGGCTTGGGAAATATTAGGCATCAAGTGAACAGACAGTCGAGGTTTTAGAAACTGGAAAAAATTGCAAATATAAGGATCTGAGGGACTTTGACATAGGACAAATTGTGATGTCTGGATCTGTGGGTCAGAGCATCTCCGAAACAACAGGTCTTGTGGGGTTTTTCTGATATGCAGAGGTTGTTGTTGTTCAGTCGTGTCCGACTCTTCGTGACCTCATGGACCATAGCGTTCCAGGCCTTCCTAGATGCTGTCCATGGGGTTTTCTTGACAAGGATAATGGAGTGGGTTGCCATTTCCTTCTACAGAGGACCATCTGCAGGTCAATTTGGAAATGGCAACTAGAATAATCTGCATTTTTGGACTGTGGGAGGAAACCAGGGAACCTGGAGGAAACTTACTAAACACAGGGAGAACATGCAAACAGACCCAACATGGGACCTGGAGTTAGAGGGCGACAGTGCTAACCACTAAGCCACAGTGCCGCCCTTATGTAGTGGTTAGTACCTAACAAAAATGGGCCTAGGCAGAACAAGCAATACTGCCAAAATGACCAGTGCCAGGGTCATAAGCATCCAAAGATTACTGATGTTCATGGCATTCAAAGGCTGTCCTGTCTGTCCTGATCCTGTAGAAGAGCTACTGTAGCACAAATTGCTGAAAATGAGAGAAAGACATCAGAGCACACAATAGGCATCAGGACTGGACCATGGAGCAATGGCAGAATGTGGCTTGATGGTCTGATGAATCCTATTTTCTTTTACATGATATGACCAGCCAGGTGGATGTGCATCACATAACTTTGAAAAATAGGATGTCAAGATGCACTATGGGAAGAAAGTGCGCTGGGGGATGCAGCGTCATGCTTTGGGCAATGTTCTGCTGGGAAACCTTTCGTCCTGGCATTCATGTAGGCGTTACTTTGACATGTACCACCTACCTAAGCATTGTTCCATTCTTATATGGCAACAGGATTCCCTGATGGCCGTCAGCTTTTTCAGTCGGATAATGCATCCTTGCCACACTGCAAACAATGTTTACTGTAATAGCCAATGGAAAAAAAACCCCATAACTATGGTATAGACCACACCCATGGTGGCTTTTACATCTATGCAAAAAACAAAACAAAAAAAAAAAAACAACAACCCCTTTTTATTTGAATTTCATGGATGGCTGAGACAATCTATTTTGGCCACACTTGAGCTCAGGTGCTGGGGCTGTGCTTTTGCACACAATTATTTTTCACACAATATCGAGGTGTTGGAGTCACAGCCAGTAACAGACATGTCTGGGGAAAAAAAATCAGCTAAAAAGTTGCAGGAATGTAAATGCTGCAACGAAGAATTAAATTATATCCTCTTGGAATGGCTCATTTTTTGGAGACTTGAAAGACTGAACTGTGCCAACTCTCAGCTCCTACAAGGATGAATCAAGTCAGAGAAACAGACCTTCAGATATTTTAGGCAGCGTAGGCAGGGCTTTTGATAGAGCTGCGTTGTCACCTCTGTCTGTCACTGCCGGTCAAATGAAGATTGATGAGGAACTCCACCGTCTTAACCCCAAAAGAAGACAGTCTATCTCAGTGATGTCTAATGGGACTAGCCTTGTCTGAGACGACATTACTGTAGACTAGTGTGATGAAAGGAAGTGATATAAGTCTCTGCCACCTGCATACTGCTCTGAAGTGTAGTCTGAATTGTGCATGAAGTACTTGTCTCTTCAACAGTCTAGCCATTTTGTCCTTCATTTAATGAATTAATGGAAAAGTGAGCAAGATTTACTTTGAGTTTTAACTAAAAAAAAAAAAATCTAAGAATATTTTATTAACTATATTAATTAACTCTAGGTTGGCATGGTGACTTAGTGGTTTGGTCATCACCTCTGATCTCCAGGATTGGGGCTTCGAATCTTGTAGTTTTCATCCGGGTACTCTGGTTGACCAAAGACATGTGGTGTAACTTGACTGCTATTTCCAAATTGCCCACAATGTATAAATTGGTTTATGTGTGTGTGTGTATGTGGGCATGTGGGCTTGAGCCCTTGAATGGGTTAGAACCAAATCAGTCTGATGCTGTAAACCCTGGAGAGATATAGATAATGGTTGGATAGATTTTTCATTGAATATCTCCCAAATTTAATCTTGTCTAGTTCCCACCCACCATACAACAGGTTCAAAAGGTTATCATAAGTTTTCTTTGAAATCTATGAAGCCAGCCAACTATATATTTTGTCTCACACTCTGAAGAAAGTTGCATTGTTCTGGTGCACCACTTGTAAACCCTGGCACTTTTTTTTGGTTTGTTTGATTATGTGCAGTGTGAAACCCAAGTAAACCATATAGGAAACCAAAAATGCATCAATATTAGATTCGACACATGGCATAATAGGTAGGGCACTGGTGGCTCAGTGGTAGGTGTTTCACCTGCCAGGTGGAAGGCCTGGGTTCAATTCCCAGCCAAAGCCCAAACCCCAGCCACTGGATGCAGTACCAGTCCCAAGCCCGAATAAAATGGGAGGGTTGTGTCAGGAAGTGCATCTGGCGTAAAACCTCTGCCAAGCTTGTATGTGTGGACCAAATGGTCTGCTGTGGCAACCCCTTGCTGGGAGCAGCCGAAAGAAGAAGAACAACAACATGGACTAATAGGTGTGCAAGTGCCCAGAGGTTGAGTTTTCTTATCAGAACCCAATGATCTCTCTCTCTCTCATCTCTCTTTGATTGCATCATCTCTATGACTGCAAACAGGTATGTCAACCAAATTGTGGAGTCACGATCATTCTACCAGGATCAACATGCTTTACGAAAAAAAGTAAAACGGTTCAGCAAGGCAGTCAGAAACTATTATGAAACACTGGGTATAAAATGCAATCTTCACATGAATTGCCTCTGTATGTCAGTGGGAGACATTTTCCACAAAAGGATCAAAATAGCTGAAAATAATTTTCCTGTCAGAATTGCACTGGGTTGTTTGAAATGGGAGGCTATGGCACAAAGAGACAGATGCGGGTTTACAGTAACACAGCGGCAATTCATGCTGTTTTTTAACTTCAGCTCAGTTCACTTCGGCAGTCAACTCAGATTTCCTCAGGACAGAAATCCACAGGCGTTTAGTAAATACAGTATATAATGGTCAGAGGGCATTGCCAACATTATACATTATACAGGCTTATTTTCATGTTACAGGCTTTTTGTCAGCTGACAGTCACATGCTGTTTAAAATCATTACATGTTGCTGCTTTTCTATACAGAGGTTTTGGCAAATGTATAGTTTGAACACTATGCAATAGTCTGCCGTATTAAACATAAAATATTAATGCACAAACACCCAGCTGTGACTAGTGAGCTGTAAATATATATATATATATTTTAACCAGTAAATGTTTAAAAGATCATACATTCATTCATGCTTGCTGGTGTGTGTATTGAGATGGCTCCAAGTCATTCATAATCTACTGTAAGTTGGCCTGGACAATGCAGTATTTCTTTAATCCGGTTGAAATCATTCTGATTCGAGATTCCAACTTGACTGTTTATATGGATGCTCATCTGATTAGATTACATGTTTACATGTACTTTTTTTGACATATGAAAAGTGGTTTTGCCCAACGCAAAGCATGGGTGGCTGAAACAGTTAAGGTGCTGGGTTACTGATCAGAAGATCGCAGGTTCAAGCCCCAGCACTGCTGAGTCACCACTCTTGAGCCCTTGAGGGTCTTAACCCCATCTGTTTCAGGAGCACTGCATCCTGGCCAAACCTGTGTTCAGATCCCAGCTTTCTAATTGGAATATATGAAAAAAAAAAAAAAAAATCACAGTGCTGTATCTGTCGGAAATATAATAAAGGTGCTGTATTTGTCTCCATCTTGCAGGTTCTGTCTTTTCCAATAAATCCCACCTTTTGTGTTATGATTGGTTCCAAGAATACATTCTCATTTATGATTGGTGAGATACTTTACTGCATGTAAAGTGTGATCCAGTCAGTGCTCCTATCTCAGCCACAGTCCCAGAGGATGACAGTCCAAAGTAAATGCAGATGGCAGTGAATTGTTGCCCGATGAGGAGTTTACCGACCAGGAATGGAAGCAAAATTTACCTCAAGGTCACTTTTCCATGTAGGGCAAACATGAAGAGAAAGAATTTATGAGAACTATAGTTATAGTTATATATTTTTGGAGCACATCAGACTAGGATGAAGGTTAGAGCAATGAACAGACTCTAAATTGTATGTTTTGAAGCAATAATGTATTTAAATTTATGTACACCTCCACCATCTCGATATGTTTAAGCTCAAAATATCACTTAATGCATACATTATTCATTTTACAGACATTACTTTAGAACAAAAGTTTCATGAAGGTTGCCAATAATTCTGGAGTTGACTGTACTGTATATTGAATCATTTTAGTGCACAATTCTGAACTAGACTCACTGATTAGTAAACGGTTTCAAAGAATAGTTTACACTAATTTGCAAGTACCACAACCCCACCACATGCAAAACTCCAGAGGGTAGAAATGGACCTGATCCAGCTCCTCCTACTCAGTAAGAGGTAAGCTACAAGTCCAGAGGGTGGAGACTGTCATGCCATGGGAAGCATGTCATAACTTAGGGGTTGATGTGAGGTTTACATGAGGACTCTATGGTCAGGATCAAATCCAGCTTCACCGTGTGGACATCTGTAGTGGGAACTGTTCTCTTAATCCATAATTTCTTTAAGGGCCACACTCAGGGGTAGCTCAGTAGTTAACATGTGGACTATGAAGCAGACACTTATGGATATAAATTCCAGCTCTACCAACCTCTACCAAACTACTGTTATTGGGCCCTTCACCAAGGCCCTTAACCCTGAACTGCTCACATGTACTGTATAATGAGGCAAAGGTACTGTAAGTACTACAGTATAGGGTGTATGAATTGCTGAGATACGATGCATGCTCTGGCTGTATCTCGGGAACGGAAGGTCACACACCGTTGGAAAGCCCGACCCTGAATTAGTGGGAGTAGGCACTGGTCCCCGTCTCGGTCCGACCTTCCGATCAGGAGTTATCAGTAAAAGTTTGTTCCCTTTCAAAGTGAATGTGAGCGGGGGAGAATAATGGGGGGAAAATGAAGCATGCACCCCCCAATGGGGGGGGGGTGAATTCGCTCTAGATGAGGTCGCAGGAGGACAAAACCCGATCGTTTGGTAGCACCGGCACGCGTGGTTCCCGAGGTATGTTGATGTGGCTGTATCTCGAGAACGGAGGGTCGCAGAGGCCCGGGGGTGGCAATTGCTGTAAATGTAATGTAAATAACCAAAGTGAAGCTTACAGTGTTTAACTACAGTGTTTAACAGTGTTTAAACAGTGACTGTTTTTTTGTTCTGGCACCTACAGTAGATGGTTGAATTAACTTCCTCTACGGTAGATGTCCATACAGCCGAGTCACCTATCCGTTTCTTGGATATTTGGATTATTACCAAAAAAAATTAAATGTTTATCTTACTCGGTGCTTAGTTAGTAACCTAATATCCAGTGTCAGGATCTATCCAATGACGGAAACTTCAAAGCACTTTTGTAAGTCACTCTGTATAAGAGCGTCTGCCAAATGCGTAAATGTAAATGTGATCCAAAAAGCCACATTTTCACCCTGATTGTTCGACAGATCCTTAAAACAGTAAACAATTACATAACTAAGGTCAACATCCTATGTTTTTACTGATGTTCCTTTAATTATTGCTGGCACATGAAGATTTTAATACATTTAAATATGAACTTCTTTACCTTAGAAAAAAACGCATGAGGATTGTTGGTGTAAAATAGTGACATAACTGTCTTGTTTGTATCACTGAACTGTTAGATTGGACTGAAAATCTTATCACGATGAGGGCAGTTCCTACTTCAGACAGTTGGATAAGTAAAGCTGCCGTGAATTAGCAGGCATTCTGCAGGAACGGTATCTCATTCCACTGTTTAATACCCTGAACAACATGAAATCACACACACACACACACACGCGCGCGCGTACAAAGCAAACCCTTTTGCTTCTGGTCACAGTGACACCTACATTAACAGGAAACGAAGGCAGGCCGAAAGCCAATGCTAATGAGAACACAAACACAGACACATAATTCTAATGAAAAAAATGTTGCCTTTATTCAGGTAGTGAAAATGCACTTCATTTCTGTGGCAACTAAGCAATAACACACCGACACTCTTCCATTAGCAGATAATCTCTAACGTGTCTGTTAGCTTGGCTTCAATATTAGCACCGTCTGGCTAAGTGGTATTTCTTTCTTGCAGTTCTAAATATGACAAAAGGGGAAATACAGTGATTTTTTTTTTTCAACAGTCGCCTAGGTACAAAAACTATAAAATAAAAATCTCTTCATGGACACATGCTTTGACTAAGGAATGTTTCCCCCCCCCCTGGTATGAGGCCTCTCCAAATGATCTCCAAAGTGTGCGTGTTATTTTTCCAGCCGAAATACAACTCAGATCGTGCGTTCCTCTTTTTTCACTAATTTCCCCAAACATCGCTATTGCCGTATCTGTAGCTTTAAACTTCCTTTGAAAAAAAAAAAACAATCAGACTGCAGCGAGTGCAAACATCCACGCTCAGGAACTTTTCAAACATTTCCTGTCTGAATTTCTGATTGACAATATAATAAGGGGATAAATATATGTACCTTATATATTTTCCTCAATAGTAAACTATTTAATACAGTAGTTAAATCACAACCAAGAGCTGAAGAAGGCTAAGTCGTTAGCTGTTAACAACTAACTGCTAATCTAGCGCTTCTTAATAGCTAAAGAATCCTAGATTAGATTAACCTTATCCACTAGGTTATCCACTACGCAAACGCCTAGCTTTAGTTACTGTAGCTTTTAAAATCGCACCCAGAGAATAGCAAAACTGAGCAGGGTTGATCACTGAGCATATAAACACCTTGCTCACATGCCACTCATGTTTGCAGGTTGGTCCAGGTTGGTGGCTTTAGAGTGGCAAAGTGGTTTCTCCTGGGCATTGGTTCTTGCAGGCTTTTAGACCATGGCAGAAGCCTGTGATCCATCCATTCATTCCTCGCCAGCTGTGACAAATCTAGTGGCCCTGCTCCTTCACAAACCTGCAGAAGGGATGCTGCCCTTGTAGAGAGATAGATAGATAGATAGATACATCGATCCCACACTTAGAGTATACAGTACTTGTGCTACTGCTTCTGTACCTGTTTATTCTGCTACCGTGAGAGTGGTGTATTGAGAAGTAGTAAACG
The DNA here is from genome assembly GCA_030014305.1 of Clarias laeviceps. Lineage (NCBI taxonomy): Eukaryota > Metazoa > Chordata > Actinopteri > Siluriformes > Clariidae > Clarias > Clarias laeviceps. Next base: position 14,433,871 of record JAQMYJ010000020.1, read on the forward strand.
CAACAGATGCCAGTTGCCATAAAAAAGAATAATACATGATCGTATGAATCTGTGCCATTTCTTTGCCTATGTGATTCTTTTTTGCTCAGTCATATTTGTATAGTTGGTTAAGATGAGATAAAATTTGTATCATATTGTCTAGGTTGTGTAAAGGAATATGAAAATGATATGTCACTGTCTAAAAACAACTGACAAACAGTGGCATCTTTGCACAACAAGGAGTGTTTAGTTTATAAATAGATTGATAGGTAGATAGATAGATAGATTGATAGATTGATCGATTGATTAATGATCCCGAAGGATTTTTGCTTTGCTTGTTTAAGGAAAATAGCAGGAATATTTTTCCCTCATTTCCTTTTTTTGTGAGTGCCCACGCACTGGAGACCCAGCCAGATGTCTAAAAATTATTAAAAAGTGAATTTTGCATAATCGGTTCCCATAATATGTTAGCTCTGCAGTTCTGCCATGGAGCTCTGGCTTGCACATTATTAAAAATATATATAACCAACATGTCTATATACAAATAATAATAACATTCATTTTAGAAGGTAGATGCTGCTTAATTTTCTTAATAGTTCTGATTATCACTTTACATTGACATTTACAGGTTTATATTAATACAATATGCTTCTTTCATTTCTGTATTTTTGTACAGTAACACATTATTCATAGTGAAGGGGGCTTTCTTTAGGAAACCTTGATGTAACATTTGGAAAGCAATCTCCAGGATCAGCAATTTTTCACAGTAAGCATTCTGTCTGATGGGTTCACAGAAAATTCATCCAAACTGCATTTTCTTTTTCATCTTAGTAAATTTTAACGGAGAGAATAAAATGTGTTAGTGAGGAAGGAAAATGAGAACAAGAAGTTGCTTCCTGTTACTGTAAAAAAAATAAAAAATGAAAAAAATGAAATGCTGTTTTGTTGAGCAGTAGAAAAGTCTTTCAATGTAACCTATTTTATTTTGTTGCTAATTTAATTTTGTAATGTTAAATTCAAAAAGATACAGAGATTATCCATATTGTATTAATAAAATGTTATATTAAAGGAGTTTGAGTATTTGTGTAGTTTGGAAAAAATCAAGCCACTCAGAATCTCTGGGATTAAACTCAAGTCCTACCTACCTATGTATCTACCTACCTCTGGAGCTCAAGCTTCCATCCTGCAGTGCTGTCATGAAAAAGAGAGACAGAGACAAAGATCCAAGCTGACAATGAACTGATTGCACATCAGCCACGAGACTGAGACAGACGTTTGGACATGGATGTGCAAAACCGTCACTCATCCTACACCTAAATCAACACTGACATTCTGCTCTACCATACTATATTAACAGAGCAAACTGAAACCCCAATTACACGTGGTTGTGCCGGAAAGAAAAAGTGTTATTAAAAGCAGCAGTGACCCCGTGAGCAGCATACGTTTATGAAATAACAAGGACGAAACTGGTAAAATGCCTTAAGTGAACTTTTATTTGCTACATATTTGGCATGAAAAATGTTACTAGCCTTGAAAAAGTGACTGCTTGTAAGCAAACACTAATAACAAACCATCTTCGACTTCATCTTTGACATCAGGGACTGGCTAGATGAAGATAGGTTAAGCCTTTATTTGTCACATATACATTAGTGCACAGCGAAATTTTTTCTCATATCCCAGCAGGGGCGGACAGAGTGCAAGACCAGCTATTATACAGTACATCATGCCTGGAGCAAACTGGGTTAAGGGGTTCCTCTAGGACCCACAATGACAGCATGGCGGAGCTGGGGCTGGAGCTGTTAACTTTCTGATCAGTAAATAAGAGCCATAACCCATTTAACTACTACTGCTTGACCCACTGAGCTAACACTGCCCATTCCACTGAGCTACCACTTAGCAACCCACAGAGCTACCATTGCCTAACCCACTGAGCTACCACTTAACAACCTTCAGAGTGAGTTACACAAAGTGAGCTGCCCATTCCAGTGAGCTACAGTACCACTTAACAAAGCACAGAGCTACCAGTGCGCATCCCACTGAGCTACCAGTGCCCATTCCACTGAGCTACCAG
>JAQMYJ010000020.1:14450710-14463312 GCA_030014305.1 Clarias laeviceps
CAATATTATCATCCCTGCACTGGCTACCTGTTCAGTTTAGAATTAATTACAAACTAGCATTACTTACGTACAAGGCTTTAAATGGTTTAGCTCCCACATACCTAGCTAGTCTTCTGATACGCTACAATCCATCATGCTCCTTAAGATCGCAAAACTCACTTCTGGTAGTTCCCAGAATATCAAAATCTACAAAAGGGGGTAAAGCATTCTCAGATTTAGCTCCTAAGCTAATTTTCCGGGGCTCAGACACAGTCTATCAGTTTAAAAGTAGACTCACGACACACCTCTTTAATCTGGCATACACGTAATTCATCACATAACCTCGGACTCCAGTATATCTAAAGGCACACTCCTATCTAGTGTTGCTAATATCCTGAACGGCACCTATGCTAATTCTTTTCTTTCCCACCTGTTTTTCCCTTCTGTACCCATCCTGAGGGAACTGAAGATTGTGCCAGCTCCAGTAGGCAGAGGCCAACCCTGCAAAGATCTTGAGACATCCAGAGAAGGACCACCTCCAGCTGGATTCTGCTTTATAATGGTTTGGATCTACACATGCTGCTCCTGAGCTTCTAGTGATCCAGACTCCCCTCTGTCCGCTGCACCTGCTGACACATCCCTGTGCTGTACTGGACATGATAACTAGGACAACTTTTGTTATACTGAACATCCAGCAGCCTAACAAACATGATGTTGTTATATAATTTCTGTTATCCGTTATACCACAAATGAGGATGGGTTCCCTGTTGAGTCTGGTTCCTCTCAAGGCTTCTTCCTATTTCCATCTCAGGGAGTTTTTCCTTGTCACCGTCGCCCTTGGCTTGCTCATCGGGGACAATCTCAAAATCTCATTATTATCTAAACACATTTTTTCTCACTCATACACACTTCCATAAATTTTCTTTTCAATTTTGTGAAGCTGCTTTGAGACAATGACCATTGTTAAAAGTGCTATATAAATAAAAATTGAATAAAATTGAATTGAAATTGAAAATGCATGAAATGTTCCCCGCCTACATAATCTGTAGTTATTTAATATGATTAACAATACAATATTAATCATGTCATCCATTATCATTTAAGAAAATTTGAAATTTGAGTTCTGTCCCACAACATCTACTGAACACTGTACCCTGAGCACGTTCACCCTGTTTAGTACGTGGAATATTCCAGTATAAGGCATGGGAATTTTATTATCAAAATTTCCAAGAGATCACAATGAGGCGTTATTTTAATGCCACCAAAATCATGGCAGCAGTGCTGAAAGGTCTGAAAAACACTGCTACTATTTTGGAAGAATCAACACTGCTAATAAAATGACTTTAATCATAACGATTAAAGTTTGTTAAAGCCATGTGGAATCAATTGCAAGGTTCTAAGAGTTTGTTCCTTTTAGGTGAACCTTCACACTACTTTCAACAAGTCTCAGGCACTTGTGGCGTGGGGTAGATAAAGACAGCGAGGCCGGCCAGTGTTGAGGAACTAAAGCTCCAGAGAAAACTGTACACATTCAGTGCTGAGAGCCTGTAATTATCTGGCCAGTCAAAATGCTGTCAGAGTCAATTCCATTAGCAATCAGGCACAAGGCACCATGGAGCAATCCCACTCAGCCATCTTCATTAAGGACGCATGGAGTGGGCTCACGCTCAGGGAACCATCTTTACTAGTCGAACCAAAAATAAGCAAAAGAAAAGGTGTCTGGTTTGACAGCGGAGGTGTGTTGTGCATGCAGGATCTTGTTTACATTCACGTCAGAGGCATGAATTCGAGTCCGTGAGGGTTGTTTGCTTCTCTGCCTAATTTCAGCATACACAGCTGCAGGTTGTTTCTTTCTGTCTTTCTGTCTTTCTTTTTCTTTTCAAGCTGGCCTGAATAGACTTTCTTGATATAATGGTTGTGCAACATTCAGAGGGCAGGAAGCATCCACATGCATACTACATTTCCACTGTGTGAAACTGCACTTAACAGCATGGCCTTAGATAAAGAGCGGAATAATGCTTTTTCTTTGCCATTATGCGGCTGCTATTATGGTGCTTCTGTTCTTTTAATGCAACATGTTGGTGTCAGAGGTAGTGCTGTGACATTTACACCCAGACTGAAACAGTTAGATTGGATTTTAATTCTTCTTTTAAATGAAATCCTCGATTGGAAAAAAGAGAAATGTGCAGAGAACGGACCTGCTGAGTAACCTATTCTGTCACCAGCTCAGGATTTTCCTTATTTTAGAAACGAGTGACATTTAAAAAAGAAATAAAAAAATTGTCTATGAAATTGAAACGGAATTCTTACATATTTTGCCATAATGCATATATGGTCCACAAAAATGTAGTATATTAATATGTATCTAATGCATTCCTAATCTTCTTCTTTTTCTTTCAGCTGCGGTCATTAGGGGTCAACACAGAGGGTCATTTGTCTCCATCTCATTCTCTAATCCTCATTTTTTTTTTGTCACCCCAACCTTTTGCTTGTCCTCCCTCACCACATCTATAAACCTCCTCCTTGGCCTTCCTCCCCCCTTCTTGTCTGGCAGCTCCATCTCCAACATCTTCACCCAGTATACCCAGTATCATCCCTCCTCTGCACATGTCCAAAACGTCTCAATTTAGAATCTCTAATTTACTCATTTCTAATCCTATCCATTCTCATCACTTCTAACAAAAATCATATCTTTAACTCTGCCACCTCCAGCATTTTATATCTCCAAACCGCATAACATCCGGTCATGTACAAAGAAATGAGTGCCCCCTCTTTTAATTCTGTTTTTTGCTTATTGAATCATCTGATCATAGTGGATCTTAGAACAACATATAAGTTTTTGCCATTAATTATTTTTTTAAAAATGCAGCCAAAAGGAAAGAAAGAACATGCGGGCAATTACTTGTTTATACTTAGTATTCTCTCATTTACAAAAATGTACTCTTACTCCTACCGACTTTCATTCCCATCCTCTCCAATGCATACGTCCACCTCTCCAGGCTCCACTCAACCTGCCTCCTTTTCTCACTACAGATCTCAAGATCATCTGAGAGCATCATTGTCCATGGAGACTCTTGTCTGATTTCTTCTGTCAACCTGTCCAACACCACGGTGAACAGGAAGGGGCTAAGAGCCGATCCTTGATGCAGTCACACCTCCACCTTAAACCAGTACCATACCAACCCACACCTCATTGTTGTCACACTGTCCTCATACATATCCTGTACCAACTTAACATATTTCTCTGCCACTCCTGACCTCCTCATACAGTACCACAACTCCTCTCTTGGCACTCCGTGATATGCTTTCTCTAAATCCACACACAATGCAACTTATCCTCAAAGCAAACATGGCTTATTTGGTGCTTTTTTTTTTATTATCATGAAACCATTCTTCTGCATCTTGCTTCCACCTTTCATAGTGTGGCTGAACAGCTTGATCTTTACATAAAATGTTTTTTCTCTCCACTCCTGAGTCATCCTCTAGCATTCCAAAATTTTGTTAAATAATCTATTTAGGAACTCCAATGCCATCTCTCCAAGACATTCCCATGCCTCCACTGCAGCGCTGTCTGGACCAACTGCCTTCTATTCTTCATCCTAACTAATCCCCCACACTCCATGTCTGGCAAGTCAATATACAGATATTTAACATAGAATTAAAATAGCAATTACACAGCATCCTTGTTTTCAGTCCTTAATCTTTCACCTTCCTCTCCTCCAAAGTTTTCCTGCAGACCACCATACTATGTTGTCTAGCAACACTATGCCCTGTGGCCACCACCTTGCAGTCCCTAATCTCCTTCGGTTTGCATCACCTGCACATCACATAATCCATCTGGGTATTTTATTTTATTTACCTTTATTTAACCAGGCAAGACAGATTAAGAACAGGTTTCTTATTTACAACTGTGGCTTGGAAACATATTACACTGCTATTAAAATATTCATACATGTTCACCACTGCCTGTTCTACCACATCTGTCTTTCCACATTCCACTACTTGACCATACATACCCATCACTTCTTCATCACCTCTGTTCCCTTCTCCAACATGCCCATTGAAGTCTGCTCCAATTACCACTCAATTTTCATTGGGAAAACATTGTCTAACACATATTATTAAATATTCACATCCTACTTTTGGAGCATATGTACTTGTGACATTTATCATCACTCCTTCAATTTCTAGTTTTACAATTATCACTTTTCAGGTACTATTCTGTCTTCTAATATACTCTAGACATACTTTACCTTCATAATTATACCTATGCAATTTCTCTCCCTGTTTACTTCTACTTGGTCTCTTGTATACACATTCCATCATATTAGTCAGCTCTCTCACTTTACCACTTTACCATAGTGCTAACATTCCTCCTCACCTTTTCGTCCTTGTTCCGGCTTGGGAACTGTCAAAAAATGTACTGGTTTGTGCAACCTCAGTGGGTGAGGTCATGTGCATTCCTAATGAGGAATTAATATACAAGTTGCCACTTGCACAAGAGGAAATAATAAATCACGTACAGTAACACCCTAAGGGATACATACTGTACAGTATACAAGTAAAGTAATGTTTTATGTTTAGAAAAACTAATGTACTGTAAATATATACATGCTAATTCATTGTTGCTGAATTTTTAATAATTAGGATGACCTGGATGGTAAGACCACTTGGGTAAGGAAGTAACATACAGTATTTACAAGCAAAGAGAAAGGCAATGGGTGTGTTTAAGTTTTCTGTTGAGAACTCAAAGTGTTTATTATCGATCATGAACACAAATTTGTGTGTAATACTTTGAGGAAACAAACAGATGCTTATTAGCTTTTTCAGCAGCCGTTCTGCCATCTGACGCTGTGTGTGCTGAAAAGAACATAGATGAATGAATCAAATATCAACATATGTTTTGTATAGGTTATACGCATGCTCTGCAAACTTTGCATTCTGTAAGTTCTGGAAATAATTTTCTGCTTTATAGGCATATTAAAGTAAAATAATAATGAAATACCTTCTTCTTCCTGAATTGACCAAATCAATAAATAATTGGCGATGTAATTTGTTGTGTTGTTCTTCAGTTAAACTTCAGACCTACAGTACATACTAATGATACTAATATCATGCTTTTAAATTCTCAATTCTGATTAATCAGTAGGTTTTGACAAATTTTCTAAAAGAGCAGCTCTGACAATTTAAATAATGTTAATGTAATTCGATTGTTCTCCAGGGAGGTCACAAGGTCTTGGCATGGGTATGAATCACCTGGGATGAACAGCAGCTTGGTTTTACTGAGATTGAGTTTCAGCTGATGAGCTGTCTTCCAGGATGAAATGTCTGCCAGACATGATGAGATCTGGGTGGAAAACTGAGTGTCTGAGGGAGAAAAGGAGAGAGTTTGATTTGTGGGTCATCTGCTTAACAATGGCATGAAAAGCTTGGCAAGGATATGACTTCACCAAGAGACCGGGTATAGAGGGAGAACAGAAGAGGACCTACTACTGAGCCTTGTGGAACACCAGTAGAGAGTCTGCATGAAGCAGATGTGGATCCCCTACATGTAACCTCATATGACCGAAATGCATTGATAGATATACTTTATTGATCCTGTGAGGGAAAATATTGTGTTACATCAGCAGTTAATGTTTGATTCATAATCCCACTATTTGGTGTCACCCAGAAGAGTATGGGTTTTCAGATAAATGTCATTACTTCCAGCGCTTCCTATTGCACAATTCTGATTCATTTCAAGCTGCACTTATTTTGTGTACTTATGCATTTAATAAAACCGTACTACAGGGATTATAAGTGGCACCCTGACATCCATTTTCCTTTTAAACGAATTCAGATAAGAAAATACAACATCTAAAGATTAATTAATGAGCTTGCCATTTAAACTACTCTGACATCAGTATGTTTTTTTTTTTGTCCTTATTCCAGAGAGTACTGACATTTTCACCAAGTCATCACATGCAACATTTCAGAACCAACATTAAAGCCTGATAGAAGTGTCTGAGCTTAAATGCTAAGATAGAGGAACTAAAAGACCGTCTGATCTTTTGAGGCAAATATAAAAGAGCTGTCTGAGCTTTTGAGTCGAATACAGAGGCGTCTAATTTCCCTCTGGTACTGTACACTACGCTCACCTGGAAATTAAACTATCACCACCAACACAATGTAAAACTCTTCATATTAAAGCCTGCCTTCAATCCACTCACTCTACCTCTGACAATAAAGGGGTATAGTTCCTTAAGATATTGCTTTTTACTATTAAAAAGCCCCAATACTTTCTTTTTACTGTTCTAAGAATATCATATCAAGTTACAAAATCTGAGACAAAGGTTAAAAGCAATCAATACTATAATGCTACAGTAAGAGAGTAGAGAATTCTCAGCTTTGTTTCAACAAGGTCATTTTTATAATGAGCCTATAATCATAATGCTTTGGCACATCCTTTAACCATATTGCATTATGTATGCTTACAGAATGCCAATGTTTAATTGTGCAGCCTACTTGCTTTATACAGGGTTGCAATGATAACACTTAGCTGGCTAATCTACTAAAGTAGAAAGACGCTACATACCATTCATTTAATTAATGTAAAATCTGGTCTCTATAATTTTTTTTTTTTTTTTTACAAGACTTGCACATTTACAAAATCAGTAGCAACAACTTTACTCACTCATTCTCTATACCTCTTATACAGTACAGGGAACTTGGGCACTAGGTGGAGTACACCCTGGATGAAGTGCCAGTCAATCGTAGGGCACAATCACACACACACACACACACACACACACACACACACACACACACACACACACACACACACTGATTGTCTTTGGACTGTGGGTGGAAGAAAACCCAAACGTTGGGGAAAACGTGCAAACTCCATGCACACAGACCCAAGGTGGGAATCGAACCCTGGACCATGGAGGTGCTAACCATGACGCCACCATGCAGAAAGATATTCAGAACTTGCACTTTTGCACTTGAAGTATGTTTTAATTGGCAGTGGAGTACATTTTAGGTAAATACTTGTATTTTTAGATGAATATTAAGTTTAAGCATTTCTGCCACCTGTGAATAATATGTATGATGAGTTGAAGTGACAAACCCAGGTTATTTGCTTGAATGATTCCTTGGTCCAATCCTGTGGCTTGTGGACTGAAATTCCCTACAGTTCCTACAGAGTTTATAGAGATATTATAAAGAAATGCTTGGAAAGAAGTAGCTGAGATCATTGTTGACTTCAGAGAGTGTATGAAGCTAGCTACAGTAGTTTGTAGATTCTTAACTTATTCTTACTGTACACTTTCCAAGTCGCTCAAACCTCTTGTTACCTCTGTCATTATGAAGCACAGAATGGCAAATCGGACAAGCAGTTTAGACAGTGATTATTCACTTTGATTTCAAGTAGTTAACTGTAGAAACATGTACATTTCAGCTGCTACAGTACAATAACGGTCACTACATGACAGAGGTAAGCTTTGACCGACTTGCAAATTGTAAGAATAAGGTAAGAAACTGCAAAGCCTGAAAATTCAAAAAAGTCTTCTAGCCATGCTGTATGTCCGAGCATAGAAATCACTCCACAATGCCACATCTGTAATCTTGAAAGTCGTCATAGTAACAATATTATGCGTAAGCGACTTTTACTGAAGCAGGAAGCAAATGAGTAATAGCAGCCACACAGGTTTGAGAGGACTCACACAGTGTGCCTCAGGGTCACAGAGCTTGGTTTTTACCCTGTGCAGGAAGAGATGGAGACTGAGATGTGTATGAGGTGCCCTATAAGAGACAGCCTTTCAATCTTTGCCCTCACTCACCGCCAGAAATGGGACAATGCTGGGTTTGAAATGTAATTATCGTCCAGATCCAGCCCATCTCCTGCACTGTAATTCAAATTATGATGGCATTTGGCCTTGACAATGCTTTATGTTAAACCTTTTTTCCAAAGCCATGGTTACTGCTACACAACTGATGCCAGCTAAGGGATTTTTACAGAGAGTAAAATATTTGTATTTTATACTGTATATTTAATGTTTAATAAACAATTAGGAGAACAGCTTTATTGAGAAACTTGTCAAAAATGAGGTGGTTTGATTTTTATCTCACAGCATATTTTCTAAAGGTAACCCAACAAAATGGCTTTGTGTTGATGTACACTGCCAGGACAACATTGTTTTTGAAATTTAGAATAAATGTAATTTTGAATGACTTTTGAAAAGACTGGTCTCTTTTCTTTAAAAAAAAAAACTTTGACGGTTATATGTTTTAACATGCAGGCCTTAAATATGTATTATTAGTGACTAAATATAATTAGGATTATTGCACGAGGGGATTTTTGATTTATCACCAAGGTGGTACCCATCCTGACTGATATTTAGTTTTTTTTTTTTTACTTCAATCTTATAAATAATACACTATATGGACAAAAGTATTTAGCCAACCCTGTTAATTATTGAATTCAGGTGTTTCAATCAGCCCCCTTATCCCAAGTGAAGAGAATATAATGATATAATGAGAATAAGAATTAAGTATACAAAGACATCTTTCGCAATGCTATTCTTCCAACTTTGTGGCAACAGTTTGGAGAAGGCCTGTTTCTATTCCAGCAGACTGTGCTCCAGTGCACAAAGCAATGACTTTAAATCCATTTGATGAGTTCGGTGTGGAAGAACTTGACTGGACCACAGACTGGCCCACTTGACTGGCACAGAGCCCTGACCTCAACCCCATCGAACACCTTTGGGATGAACCAAACCTGACCTCATAAATACTCTACAGAATGAATGTCATTGCATGTTTGCCCAAATACATAAAACCTATCTAACTTAAGGAATGAAACAGGTGCAGATGATGAAAGATGATCGGACCAGGGATTAGTATATTAGTGATGCTGAATGCTGAGTGGTTGAAACAGATGAGGGATGAAATGAGATTGCTGCTGAGGTTGTTACATAAACAAATTTTTTTTAATTGTATCTTTAGGCACTTTGCAGCCTGTTACAGTAAAACAATTGTTCCAAAATGTTCCAATGTAACATACAGTAATGTCATTTAAATGTTATCTTTCATTTTCTTAAAATATAAAACACAGCCATAAAAAAAATAGTGTAGACTATATAGTACATACATGTGGACACTATGTATGAAAGGGTTAAAGAATGACACAATGTACTTTTTATTCATTTATGTTTTAGATACTTTTAATGTTGTCTAATATCAATTAGTCACTTACTATCTTGCACTTATGTTTTACCAGCTGTGACCGGGCAGTTCTCCTGTGTCAGGTAACCTCTCTGACTAATAAAAATATAAAAATCACTGACACAGGAGACTCACACTTGATATTAGAACGTTACATATTAGAACAAGCACCTGTGATTGGATTATAAGACATATGGCTTCTGGGGAAAACAGATAAGCGAAAATCTGTAAACCCTTTAGGAGTGTGTTTTTAGCAAAAACCAGTAAAGTGTGATGGGATTAAGTAAGAGCTTTAGACTCCATCCCTGGTGTGTGACCTTGTGTTTATTAGACATCTTTTGGATTTGGAATAAGGCTAAACATTTGGTATTGGCTTTATTCTGAAATGCAATCACTAATTTAATTAAAAGTAAAGAACGTGCATCGAGGCATGCAATCCCTGAGTTCGTAGAGAAGGCATTAAAATAAATAAACAAATAAATAAAGGAAGACATTACTTTCTTAATTTGCAAGCTATTTCTATGGGGAATGGCTGAAGTGGCATGAGCAGCTTGTGAGACAGTCAACTAGTGTCTCTGCTAAACTAATCCACAAGTGGTGTGAGCTGAATTCACACACAGCAATAACACACCGGTGAGCTCACCGCCTCTCTATTTGATTTCCCAAGAAATGCGAGAAATGGAGGAGGGGGAAAAAAACACTTCTAAATGATACTGCAGCTGGCATCTCAGAGGATCGCCAGCTCCTTCCTGTGTTTATTGTGATTCAGTGATTGTTCGGTATAAAGAAAGTGCCAGAGGGGTAAACAGAGTCATAGTTTGTGTAGGCTACTCATCTCCAGGCCCATGCTGCATGTCCCTGAGAGACTGACTCTTTTGCTTGCACATATGTCAAAACTTATTAATATTCAGGTTGGGGGGTGGGGGGGGGGGTTTGCAATGTCTCTATCTCTTCTATTTTTTAGAATGAAAGCAAACTGTTATATCGAAAACACAAGTCATAGGTCACGCTCATTAAAATGTCCCACCAAGGTCCAAACTGCTTTCATCTACTCCCTGATTATCTCTACCTCGTAATTTCCTAGAGAAGTGGAAGAATAACTGGAGTAAGAAATAAGTGCATTGTATCTCACCCTTGCAGTCTTCACTCTAGGAAATTAGGCTTTAAGTGGGAGCAATCATTGTAACCTGGTCTTGAGGATTATGCTTAAACCCTAAGAAGCTTAAAGTGGGAGTTTGGGCACTTTTTGGTCCGTCTTAAATAAAAATTGAGGTGCATGTAAGTACATTACAATAGATATTGCTCATTATACATTTTCCTCCTCTGTACGTAGACTGTGAAGTTTGTTACCAGGAACACAAGTACAACGTAGGTAATCAGAACCAAATTCCACAACCTTGTTCCATACAAAAATGCATTTCAAAGTTCAGCTGAGGCTCAAATGAAGCTTCTGCATCAGAACTGCTTTTAACAGGCTATTTCTGGAATTTCCTTTGTGATCAATAAAGTAAGTAAGTAAGTATGTATGTAGAGTATCTATCTATCTATCTATCTATCTATCTATCTATCTATCTATCTATCTATCTATCTATCGCTATTTCTGGTAAAAGAAAAACGGAAAAATTTGTACTAAAATCAATTAAACTTTAAAATATACCAGCTTAATTTACATAGATCAGTGAGGCCGGAGAAGTTTTATATAAAAGCTGAATTTTGAAATGCAGAGAATGTTCATGAGGATAGGGTGACATATACTGTAAGAGCGGAGGCAGAAGCACTCAGGTAATTTGTAAGAGATCAGTGACTGCAAAGTATTGGTAGGATAGATTGTAGCCAGACAACACAGGATCTTGGTGTGTAAAATGACCCTGGTGGTGAGGAAGGTGAAGAGGACAAAGGCAGAGCGGAGGACAAAGTGGTGGAAGTTGGAACAGGAAGAATGTTGTGTAGTTTCCAGGGAGGAGTTGAGACAGGCTCTGGGTGGTCAGGAGGTGCTTTTAATTGACTGGACAACTACAGCTAATGTAATCAGGGTTAAATGTAGGAGGGCATTTGGTGTATCATCAGGAAAGGGAAATGTGGACAAGGAGACTTGGTGGTGGAACGAGGGAGTTCAGGAGTATATACAAAGAAAGAGGCTAGCTAAGAAGAAGTGGGAAATTGACAGGACTTAAGAGTAGACAGGAGTACAGGGAGATGCGGCATAAAGGTAGGGTAGAGGTGGAAAGGCCAGGTTAGAGTGATTAAAAATCTCAGGATGAAATGTACTGACAGGTGCCAGGAGGGTGATGGGAAGATGGAATGAGAACTTTGAAAAGTTGATAAATGAGGAAAATGAAAGAGAACGAAGAGTAGAAGAGATGACTATTGTGGACGTAGCAAAAATCAGTAAGAGTGAGGTGAGGAAGGCGTTGAGAAGGATGAAGAAAGTGAGGTGAGGAAGGTGTTAAAGAGGATGAAGAATGGAAAGGCTGCTGGTCCTGATGACATACCTGTGAAGGTATGGAAGTGCTTAGGAGAGGTGGCAGTAGACTTTCTGTTAAACTAGTCTGTTTAACAAGATCTTGGAGAGTGAGAGGATCCCAGAGGAATGGAGAAGTGTATTGGTGCCAATATTTAAGAACAAGGGAGATGTGCAGGGCTGTGGCAACTACAGAGGAATAAAGTTGATGAGTCATACAGTGAAGCTTTGGGAAAGACTAGTGGAAGCTACGCTAAGGGCAGAGCTGAGCATTTGTGAGCAGCAATATGGTTGCATGCCTAGAAAGAGTACAACAGATACAGTATTTGCTTTGAGGATGCTGATGGAGAAGTAGTGAGAAGGTAATAAGGAGGTGCATTGTGTCTTTGTAGATTTAGAGAAAGCAAATGATAGGTGCCGAGAGAGGAGTTGTGGTATTGTATGAGGAAGTCTGGAGTGGCAGAGAAGTATGTTAGAGTGGTGCAGGACATGTACTGTATGAGAGCTGTAAGACAGTGTTGAGATGTGCTGTAGGAGTGACAGAAGAGTTTAAGGTGGAGGTGGGTCTGCATCAAGGATTGGTTCTGAGCCCCTTCTTGTTTGCTCTGGTGATGGACAGGATGAGGTTAGACAGGAGTCTCCATGGACTATGTTTGCAGAGCAGGGAGCAGGTGGAGGAAAATCTAGAGAGGTAGAAATATGCTCTGGAAAGCAAAGGAATGAAGGTTAGCCGCAGCAAGACAAGAGAAAAGTATAAGATGTGTTGTGTGATAAAAGAGTATCAGCGAGAATGACAGGACAGTGGTGAGACCAGCAATGCTCTACAGCTTTAAGACAGTGACAGGCAGAGAGCTTGAGGTAGCAGAGATGAAAATGTTGATGTTCTCTTTGGGAGTGACAAGGATGGATAGGATCAAGAATGAGTCCATCAGAGGGACAACCCATGTTAGATGTTTTG
>JAQMYJ010000020.1:14484714-14496261 GCA_030014305.1 Clarias laeviceps
TTTACACATTAAGTTTACTGAAAGTAAAAACAGTTGAAAGTCAGAGGACGTTTCTTTTTTTGCTGAGTATATTTTGTCCTAATTTGGCCACCTGCCCATCCATCAGCCAGCTCGCCTGCTCATATGATAACTATCAGCCAGGGGAAGGAGGAAAGGTTGAAGGCCAATATGTGCATCCACATGAAGCCAGCCCAAGATGTTTTCCCCAATTTCCACCACATCTAAGAGCTCTTCCCATCAACTGACAGCTATCTGTGAGGGAAGACAAAGGCTATCATGTTGTTTTTAAAAAGAAATGCAATGGCAGCCAAACACTTACACTGATCAACTTTAACATTAACACCACATAACATTAACACTGATTATCAAGTATGACCAATAAACTGGTGACAGGATCGGGACACCAAAGGCTCAACCATGCCGTCGGGAACCAAAAGGCGGCCTGTCCAGTCCGATTCCATAGAACAGCTAATGCAGCCCAAATTGACAAAAATATCAATGCTGGCCATGATAGAAAGGCAGCAGAACACTCAGTGCACCACAGGGTGTTTCTCACACGGCCCAGCCAGCTTCCGAACCGGCCTCCCCACATCCCAATCCGATTGAGCATCCATGGGATGCACCAGACAAACAAGTTTGATCCACGGAGAGTCCACCCTGCAACTCACAGCACCCATAGGATCCACTGCCACAACCCGAGAGCTCCCGCATCCACAACCTGAGAGGCCAGAGATGCCCTGGTACCACAAGGGGAACTTTTGTGCATTGTAATGTTATAGCTGATTGGTGCATTTTCAAACTGATGACATAACAGCCCCCATCGGCTTTCAACAAAATGTTAATAAAGATTTATCTATTGGTAAACTGATTCAAATGTGTGTCAGCTTCCTCATCATTAACACAATTTTGCATTTTATTAATAGAATTTTGGACCGGTGTGCAGATAAACAAGATCAATAAGTATAAATTTTTATAGTGTTGTGTTATTTACATCATTTTTCATCAAGGCTGTCTGATATATCATATTGAATCGGTGCCCAGAAGTATAGCTTTGCGTCTTGCAGCTTGTAAGCTGGGTGCAATTTCATAGCTGGGTAAGTTTGTGATTGGGATGCTTTCTGTCAATGTGGCTTAAAATACCTGTTTCTCGAAGACTGAAGAGGATTGAACAAGTGTTGCTTGTTCCCTCATCACCTACCTCTCCATGTACAGCCAGAAAAAAAGTCATTTTTTTAAGAAGTGCTGACTAGCATGTGTTGCTGAAGAGAGCAGTCCCGTCAGGATATTGAAGAGGACATTTTTACTACTGTTAACAAGAGTGATTGTGATGACCAGTATGTGTAAAAACAACCGATTATTTTCCTGCAGAGCCTTATAGCCTGGTTTGGAGGATATGAAATTGTGCACATAAAATTAATCTAACTAACCTTTACATCCCACAAAGCTTCCATAGTCCTGTTTGTATTGGCTCTTCATCACTGCCTAGCATGAAAAATTTTTCCCACAAGAGCATCTCTGAAACTTTAATGAAGCTACATATTTATAAAAATTTAGCCTACGACTTTAATGACTCAGATGTACACAGAAATAATGCCTTAAGGGAATTACCGAAAGCAATGATTTCAGTTCATTTTTAATGCTGTAAGTACATCACCCCCTGCTTGTTCTTTATATCTCAGAAAGAGTCATGTGTAAAATAATTAATAACTACAAAAAAATATTATTAGATTTTTTTTCTTTCTACTTTTGCTAGTTAGGGGTTGTGATGGCAACAGGCTGAGATGGTCAGTCCAGGCTTTATCCTGGCAATATGGGATCCTGTGGGATCCCCTTCACTTCCACTACAGTATATACGTCTGCCTAGTACTGGGTTGGACTCCATTTTGCCTACAGAATGCCTTAATTATAAAGGCATAAATTCCACCAAGTTCAAGTTATGTTGGAGTTTGTGGTCCATATTTACATGACAATATCATGCAGTTGGTAAAGCTTTGTCAGCTGCACATCCATCACTACATGCCTAAATGCATTGAGCTGCTACAAGGTGATTGGGTGAGTAGACCAATGCCTTAAGTATTTGAACAGGTGCACCTAATGAAGTCTCCAGTGAGTGTATAGTCTCTTCAGAATGTCCTGGGTATAACCTGTGAGTTTCTTTTTCACAGTCCTATTTTGTCAGCATTAAGGTCGGTCCAGGTAGTGGCATCAGAAAGGTTGTCTAAGCATCTTTAGTGGTGGATGACGTAAAGTAGGTCCAGTAGTGTGTCATCAGCATACCATTTGTTGGAGAAGCTATGAGATCTAATCAATAAATTCAAAGATTAAGTGCATAGTAAGAGCAATAATTGATCACAAAGCAAACCCCAGGGAACTATCATATTGGGTGGATAGCTTCAATGAATAGCACCTAGGTATGAATGATTGTGTGTGTGTGTGCCTATGTGCATGTGTGCCCATGGTGCCCTGTGATGGACTGGCAGCCCATCTTAAGTACTGTATGTATGCTCTGGGTTATTTCTAGCTCACCCGATTGTTAAGCTGCATCACTTAAATACAATAAATATTGGTAAAGATTCTTGGCATTTCGCACTGCAGGTACTTTTACTGATCTATAAAAGGCAACACAGCATCACAAAGGCAAACTTACTAAAAATCCCTGGGTGTGGATTACAGCCAAGTAGAAAATAAAATTTAATAAAATGTACTCTTGCTCATTTCGACTGCTATACATTTCCCAGTCTATATATCTAGTGGTTCTTTGTTGGGTTGGAAGAGTTAAGTGAGCTCTTGAATAGATGGATAGGAAGGGCAGCTTTAAAAGCTCCAATCCAAAGTGCCGACTGAAAGATACCCCAGCCATTATTGATTACTGTCTGAATAGGTCTAAAATGTCTGTGTATTTTTGGTTTTCTCAAAAAGCTTTTTCATTTTCATTAAGGGCAGGTTCTGATGCATTTTTTGTGAGTAACTGTGATTCTCAGATATCATTTTCTCTAGAAGGCAAGGTAAAAGTTCATTTTTAAATTGACGCTAAGTAATATGCCTTTAACATTTATTACCATACAAATAACTAGATCTCAAGCTTCAAATTCAGGTTCTAAGATCTATATCTTTATATATCTTTGTGATTTTTTTGCTGTAAAGCACTTGGTGCTTAGATGAGAAGCTGAATCTGGCAGATACCGTAAACCTCTAAAATTTGGTTTGAGTCACTCTAAAATATGCTGCCTGACCAAAAAAAGATTTTATCCAGTCACCTTTAGCTTTGATTACAGCTCACAATTTGGTGACAAGTTCAAATCTGAAAATGGTTCCTTGTGCTCCCAGAACCACTCTTTCACAATTTGAGTCCTGGGATTTGCCTGCGCCGTGATGGACAACAAACTTCGTAGATGCAATAGCTTGGTCTTTTAGGACATTCAGGTCATCGTCTGATTGCATTTTATTGCCACATAACGTTGCTAAGTCTAGATCTGACCAACTAAAGCAACCCCAGATCATAACACTGCCTCCAGAGGCTTGTACAGCAGGCCCTATGCATGATTTTCAAAAGAAAAAGGCTTCACAGTTTGCTAGGGAGCATAAAGATTGGACTTTGGAGCAATGAATAAAGGTCATGTGGTCTAATGAGTGCAGATTTACCCTATACCAGAGTGAAGGGTCCATCAGAGTAAGAAGGGAAACACATGAAGCAGTGCTTCCATTGTTCTGGAATAGGGTCAGTGTAGACTCATTAGACCACATGACCTTTTTTTATTGCTCCAAAGTCCAGTCTTTAATCTCCCTGGCAAACCAAACCCCTGTTTTTCTAATGAGTCCCACTAACAAGTGGTTTTCCTACTTTTCACACTTTTCAGTATTCAGCATTCATCGTTTTAGGTTTAGATAACACAGTTCCAGAACACTTGCATGAAAATGCATATTCCTTATGTTTTTCCAGAACAGCTGGGTTGTATTAAACTTTCGAGTGGGACTAAAGCTAGGCGGAATTAATATTTCATAGAATTTGCTTCAAAGGGGGACGACCAGATCTGAATGGTCTTCAGAGAGCTTCATCAAAGCAAACTGCCTTCCTTAGTTCAGACTCATTAACATTGGTTAGTTAAAAAGAAAAAAAAAAAAAACAGCATGTGCGCTTAGTAATATTTTAAGTTTAATCTGACTGGGACATAATTTTTTTTTTTTTCAGTTATATTTGAATGTTTTTTTTTTTCTAAAGACAATGTTATTTTTAATTATTCTTTTTTCCCCTTCCCTTCAATACACCAGTTTTGTAACTAACTTGTTGGACTTAATAAATTTGATGGCCTGAAAAGAATAATAGCATTAACTCTCTTTCAGTAACAAAGTTGGAGACTTGGCCCACTCCTCTATGCAGAATATTTTAAGCTCTTTTTATATTTTTAACGCTGAATATATGACCAAGTCTCAACCTCTTGGCAGAAATGTGCTGGAGGAGTTCATGATGACAATAAGTTAAGGTTTTGCCATACTGTACTGTACATAGACCTTTCAATAAGATGTACAGCAAAACATACTTCCAAAAAAAAAAATCTCGGAAAGTACAAAATGTTAAACCTTGAGGCAGTTGGGCTCCAACGACAGAAGCCCACATAAGATTTCACTCCCCTCAGCCAAGAACAGGAATGTATGGCTATAGTGGGCACAGAATCGCAGAAACTGATCAGTTGGGAAGTAAAAAAACATCAACCATCCACCCGCTACCCCACAATCTTCAACTGAGATGCTTTTCTACTTTCTCTCTCTCTCTCTCTCTCTCTCTCTCTCTCTCTCTCACACACACACATACACACACACACACACACACACACACACACACAGGGTGGATGTGCTCTCCGAGTTTCAATTTAAGCAGCCAGACCAGACAGGTCAAATTATTGGGCTGCATCAGGCGAAGAAAACGAAAAAGATTTTAAATTAATAAAATTGGGTTATGAACCATCCACCACATTATTAAATCCTGTAAAGATGGTAGTAAACTGTCAACTTTCTGGTAGAAACACGGTCAGGGAAAGATGAAAAAAATCATAAATGCAGATCACATATGATTTTGGTGAAGTTGCATTATAGAAAAATCAAAGCGATGTTTAATAGTACTGTAAGAGTATTTCCACGCACATAATGTTATGAGAACTCACAGGATTGGGACTAAAATGCTGTGTGGACAAGCAAAAACCACTGGTTAGAGAGGATAATCTGAGAATTAGATGGTCGGATGAGTCCAGACTTGATGGGTAAGAAGGAAAGTGCATGAAGCGATGCACTCATCATGAATAGTGCATTAAAGAATGATTCTAGGATCATGAAGAATGATTTTCCCATGTGAATGTAAGCTTTTCCATTTTGCTGGGAAACTGCTCATATAACATTTTATATTTAAATGAGTATTTTTAAAACTATTGAGAATTTGGATGGATGGATGGATGGATGGATAGATAGATGGATATGGATGAAATATCCTCACGAAGCAGCCTCTCCGTTAATCCAGTCTCCTTTCAGAGCTTAAATCCCTCCCTGGAGAATTAGTTTAGTAATCATACATATGATAGCAGTCTGAGAGAGCTTTGGAGCTGCTTAAATGGAAACTCAGAGAGCACAGCGGCCCTGAAACTAATAAGGATTTACGGAAGGGTGCTTACAGGCTCAGTATCAGTATTTAGTTATTTACTTATTTATTCATTCATTTATTTATTTTTGACTAACAGGATTATTTAAATAAAATCCACTTCATTTCTAGAGCCCTTCTAGTTACCACAATGAAATCACAAGTTCAAAGAAAAAAGAAAAAAAAATATATATATATATATATAGATGCTGAGACGAGGGGAAAGGAGATGGTAAAATCATGACATATATTATTATAAAAGGCCCTCAACATTAATGTCCCATAAAAAAAGTTATTCTACAAGTAGGTTATGTTTAGGTGCGGAGGGACTGAAGGTTTCTCAAAATGAAAGTAGTATAACCATGAGTTTCTGTACATTTAAAGTAATTTTAGCTTTTATTGTTTCTTCTTCTTCTTTGTCTTTCGGCAGCTCCCTTTCAGGAGTCGCCACAGCGAATCATTTGCCTCCATCTGCATCCTCTTCTCTCACACCAACTAGCTTCATGTCCTCTCTCACTACATCTATAAATCTCCTCTTTGGTCTTCCTCTCGACCTCCTGCCTGGCAGTTTAATAGTTTAATCTTCCTTTTTAGTTTAAATAGATCTCTAGACAAAGTGTGTTAGTAAGTGGTTGGACAACACAAGCCTCCACTAAAGATCCAGTGCTGCTTGGAATGGATTTTACAAATTTTTGTAACCGTTCTAATGGGGGGGGGAGGGGGCTTAATACAATGATAAATAATAATTCATTAATACATAATTTATTAATTTATTACATAAAAAAATAATAACAATAATAATAATAATAATAATAATAATAATAACAATAACAATAATAACAATAATAATAATAATAATAATCGCATTGTCCAAGCAATATTCCTTCAGTTAATATTTAGATGATGATGGTTGAGAGCATTGTCTACAACAATCCACAATCGTCCATAGATGTTCAGCTGTGTTGAAAGCTGACAATTGTGAAGGGTGAAGCATATAATTTTACATAATTTTCATCTGCCTCAATCCATTGAGTGTTGTTGAGTGAAGCCCTTGTTTCTTGTGGGTTGGACCAGATTCATGGTGGACAAGACCATGCACATCACACCACAGTAGACTGACTGACTATTCACAATTTAAACAAACAAATAAAAAAAAAATGCATTTGCATTTGCCATTATTCAAGCCCATCAAAAGGCAAACCAGACACGACACTGTTTATCTTGCTCTCTTGTTTAAATAGTTTTTAAGACGTAAGCAATATTAGCATCTGCTTGGAATGTTGCATCAGCTATCAGAAATAAACAGAAGAATGAAATTACACATAATATCATGAAATTGATGGATTCAAAACAGTATGATTTCCCAAAAGTATTGTAAAGCGGTAGAGACAATGCTTAGCGTGATTCCTTAAGGCATTAAAGCCTTAAGTAAAACCCACGCTCCTCTTCACTGAATAATCTGCATAGTTTGCCACTTGAGATTTTAAAATTAACATGTACTTGCTGAAAAAGAGATTTTTTTTTCTGTATTAGGGGGAGCAAGGCAAGAAAGCATAGGGATAAAATTAGAAAGGATTTTCGAAATCATATAAATATAATTGAGACTGAAAGACTGCTGTTAGGAAACGATTAAGTGGCATTAAGGGGGAATCTCAACTCCACACAAGAGAAGTTTAAAAAATGAGAGAAATAATAATGAAAAAACCCTCAGGTTCACATTTTTTTTTTTAGTATATTATTATTTGAAGGCTCCCACTGTGTAACAGAATGTTTGCACGTGTGCACAGATGGATGAAGTTTAAGTTTAAGCAGCATTGAAGACACACCATGCAGTGCAATACCACAATCTGCAATACAGAGGATTAAAAAAAATAAAGGATTCTGGAGTTGGATTCAATGATGGTGCAAATCAAGGGCAACGTGAAAAAACTATTTCAGTTAAAAAAAAAAAAAAAAGCATGCCCACTTCTACATTATGCATTACCCGCTGTGTACCAATTGGTCGGGATATGGAATTCAGACTTTAATTTTCTGTTGTTGTTGTTCATTCCTAAAATTCTTTAAAAAACCTATTGTTTTTGCATGTACATATACTGTACAGTAAGTGTTGTACCATACTGACATAGAGAAGCACTTTTAGGTGGTCAGGGGATTCAGATACAGATATTGCGAAGTAGTTCTAAAGCTCAAAAAATATAGTTGAGAAGTACTGACCATAACAGGCTATAAAATGGCTTTAGTTCAGCAACTATAGCTTCCTAAACGTGAGCATGTCCAGATTCTCTTGGTGTTTGTTAAGCCAATCACATCCATTCAAGTCAATTGTTAAACTGAAGCTCATCAGACCAGACACTAACTACAGGGTTAGAAGCAATAGCTTAGAAAGAGTAAAATAATCTCACAAGATTTCACAGATGTTTCATTTTATTCACCCTTTCTGGTATTTCAGCAGCGCATAGCTCCAGACACACGAGTTCCCAGTACTGAAAAGGAAGTTATGTTGTGCAGTTGCTGTTGGAAATCTTGTCGGAGTCTTTTGACAAAGGGAAAAAGTATTCATGGTTTAGTATTTTCCCATGTTTATGTAATCGGTCGTAACCGGGAACCAAGTTTAGAAAAGGAGGCAGAACAATTCCTTTCCATACCCGTCCCATTCCCCCGATCTTACACCACCTGATGCCTACTTGTGGGGAATGTTGAAGAAGAATGTGTTCAACTGAGAAGATCCGCCCAGAATCATTCCTGCATTATGCAAATAAATCGTCTCCTTTGGCTGGAGTCTGTAGCAACCTTTGTTCAGGGAATCTGGGTTGAGAATCCGCATGAATGATATGAACACTGTCTACAGCGAGAAATATTTCATAAGAAATAAACTCACAGATGACAATGTAATATTTTTCGTCTTTTCATTTCAGTATTGTAGATTTTGGCACATACTTTATTAAGTGAAGCCTTCATTTGTCACATATACATTATTGCACAATGAAATTCCTTCTTCACATATCCCAGTGTAACTGGGGTCAGAGCGCAGGGCCAGCTATGATACAGCACCCCTGGAGCAGATAGGGTTAAGGGCCTTGCTCAAGGGCCCAACAGCAGCAACCTGGTGGAGCTGGGGATCAAATCTCCTGAGAAGTAACTCAGTGCCTTAGCCCTCTGAGCCACCACTGCCCCTAAAATGAAAACTTGCAACTTGACAATATGTTTATTTTATTTTATTTTTAACAAATGTTAAAGATTGCGCATGAATATGGCCAAAGTATTTGGAACTTAAATTTGAAATGTGTTGCAACATTAAGAAACAAAACATAACCATTTTTTGTCTTACTGTATTTCTGGCCATAAACTAATGCTGAAGCAATAAAGGATATAAAGGATATATTAAAGTTGAATAAAGGATTCAACTGAGTCTCTATCCTCCATCTTTGGTAACACATAATTTTATATAACTGGACCTTTAATTTTTTTTTTTTTATACTCCTGAAGCCATCTATATTTAAACTAATATTTAAGCTATTTAAAGAGAGTCCTGGGTTTTCATGTGGATTTGAGGATTTCTACCAGTTTTACCAGTATTTACCACCATCCACCAATTATTGCTGAATTAAAAAGACATGAAACCCTAAACAAGGTATTTATTTATTTGTTCATTTATCTATTTATTTATTTATTTATTAAATATTGGTACTTACTGTATAGGCAAGTTCTGTTAAGTTTTTATGGCCTTGAGTTCCAGCCTGTTCGCCATCTTCATAACTGAGTCAGAACCAAAGTAAGTTTTTTTTTTTTTTTATGTCCAGACGTACAATTTTTTAAAAACACCTTGAGAATGTAAATAATGTAAAAATCATTGTCAATGTCTAGTGTACTACAGTTTTACCAGTATTTACCACCATCCACCAATTATTGCTGAATTAAAAAGACGTGAAAACCTAAACAAGGTATTTATTTATTTGTTCATTTATTTATTTATTAAATATTGGTACTTACTGTATAGGCAAGTTCTGTAAAGTTTTTATGACTGAGTGTGCCAGGCAGGAGTGACATTTATCCCACACAAACCTGTATTTGTACATTGTGGGCATTGACAATGATTTTTACATTATTTACATTCTCAAGGTGTTTTTAAAAAACTGTACGTCTGGACATAGAAAAAAAAAACTTACTTTGGTTCTGACTCGGTTATGAAGATGGCGAACAGGCTGGAACTCAAGGCTATCACTAGGCTGACTAACAGTCTGGAGACTGAATTTTAACAAAACACACGAAGATCGATTGTTTAAATGGATCAAATAATAAAATTGCCATCCATTTCAGTCTGCAGTAATCACCTAACACTGAGGAACTGATCACATTGGGCTGGAGCATACAGTACGTGGTGGTAATTTGCTGGAGGCGTTTATGAGGTCTCACATGGCTAAAATCGGTGCAGCTCAGGTGCGTTCTCGGGCTTCAGTATTAGTGTCAGCAGGATGAATGGAAACCAATGAGAGATTTTCTTCCCTCCTGAAGACAATAAGCATAAAAAGGGACAGGTTAAATTTTATCTCTCCTGAAAGAGAGATAAAATCTCTGACATCCAAACAAAGCACATACATTTGTTAAGCTAAAAGTAATTCCAAAGGGGGTCAAGTTAAAGTCTGCATGATTAGTTTTGATACAATAAGGATATAACAGGCAAAAAACATCAACAGTGAAAGAATCCCTTGGTGGTGTAGGTTTTTTTTTCTAAACCACTCTGGCCAGTTTTTTTCTGGCATAATCTCACACAGATAATAAACATGGATTGTCTCTTTCCATTGTAAAGCAGCCACTGGGAACAAGAAAAGGAATTCAATTTTGTTTGGTGTAAATTAATTCATGCAAGTTTTTAAAATACTCGCAAGCTGTTGTGACATGAGACTGAAAGTGGTGGAATACATTGAGTCCAATTAATGACATGAGGAGCAGCTAATGTTGTTAGCTTGGATACTGCCTGGGCTAATGTCTAGATTGGAGAGATTTGGATTTCTGAGTCCAGCCTTGAGCTGATGAAGCTTTGTGTGTGACATCTAAAATTTTAACAACTTGGAAATGAGTTAAGAGATCTCTGTTGTCACTAAGACCAAATCTCAATTCTTAAAGCTTTAACTGAGTTAATATGTCTGAAATCTGAACGTGCTACAGCTCTAGAGAGAGAGATTTACTCCAGAATACCTCTGGAATGTTATTCAGAGGAAGACGGATGGTCACAAACCATCAAGCAAAGCTGGGCTGTTTGCTTTTTCACAAAAATAGTGTTATAAAGTTCCCCAACAGCAACTGGTGAAGAGCCAAAATGCATGAAAGCTGTAGTTGCAAATCTGGGTTATTCCACCAAATACTGATTTCTTAATGTTATTTAGCCAAAGTATCAACACAATTTGTTTACAAATTATAAGCATTTTGTTTAATTTGAGTTATTAAAGCTCTGCAAATACTACATGATCTTGGGTTATTTTAATGTGTTGTGATGATGTCACCATTTCCTTTAAATGTACACTCTAAATAACAATAGTTATATTTTGAATTTAGGAGAAATATTGTCAGCAGTTCACAAAAAAAAAATCAACAAAACTGTTTGTCACCAATACATGCACCTGTAACAAAAAAACATAAGAAACTGATTTTTTTTTTTCCAGAGCTGTATATACAGTACACTACTCACAATAAGTTAGGGATATTGTGAAAGACTTAGTGGATGTCATACATACAGTGTTTGTTTCACTTCAGACATTTTTGGGATCGGGAGGCAATTTTTGGGATCGGGAGGCAATTGTATTGGGGTGATAGACACACCCACCTCATTTTGTGTTTTCCATGTACTGGTCTCATTGTGTACAGGTGTGCCTTATATTGGGGCCAATCCCAAAAGACAACCTTTTTCAATGTGGCATCAATTT
>JAQMYJ010000020.1:14508303-14535240 GCA_030014305.1 Clarias laeviceps
TATATATATAATGATGACAAAAACATTATATTTATACTTTGTATACAGTATATTTACTTTGTCGGTGTGCTCTGGTTATTGGCTAAGTCCATTTTGTTCGAACTACATTAACATATAAGCATATTGTAAAAAAATATATAAAAAAATAAATATATTCAATCAAATTTAATATATTATGAAGTATATTGTTGAATATAAAATTAAATACATTAAGATATACATTTGAATATATTTTAATATATTTCTAAATATATGAAAATCATCAATTCCTTATGTATTTTTTTATATAGCCTATTGTTATATATTAATACAATATATTATTCTGTATTGTGAATATTTTTTGAATATTAATATCTTTTTTTCCTGTTAATTATTAGTTAGTATCAGTTAGTGTAGCAATGAGGAATAGTAACATTATAAAATCTTTTCAATTTACCAGTAGATCAGAACACTAAATCATTTAATATTTTGACAGTTAATATATACAGAAATATATTTTCTTTGCGTAAATTTAAAAAAAAAAATGATATATCTATGTAAATGAGTGACTGCTGAGCCACGCCCCCAGAGAACAGCTAAACTGAGCAACAATCCAGGGCAGGAGATCTTCTTATATGAGGTCACATTTTGGGGGATTTTTTTTTTTAACCTTTCTCTCTCTTATTGACCCTTATGTGAATGACTAAACATGACTGAAGAAAAAAATGTGTACAATATGTTTCCTTTAAATGAGTGTACAATGTCTTTTCTCATGTTGTATTCATAAGGCTTGACTTAAATATAAAAAGTAAAATGCAAATATGGCACTGTGCCCATGACATTGCGAGTTTTAACAGATCAGGGTCACCTTCATAATTGATGTGTGGCATGCAGTCCAATAATGTGAGAATAACATTATAGTCAGCAGCAAAAGTATAAGGTATAGGAAGGGTAGGGCTGCTTTTTAATGGTGATGCCTAAGCAAACTATATCACAATATATCATGATAGTAATATAAACTAGGCACAGGTCCATGTCAAATTTAATGACGCAAAATTGATTGGTACAAGTCACGTGCATATAGTAGGAGAAAATATTAGATTTCCAATGTGCCTCATGTTTACAAAAAATAGACAGCTAGTGTCAGCTCTAGGATCGTGCACAGGAATTGGAAATAACTTTTTTAACTGCATGGTTGGATTGTATCACAATACCTATAATTTTACATTTAAAAATTTAAATGAAGTAGACTGTGTACATTTTCTACACCATGCACAAACATTTTTACTTCAAGACCAGATTCACATCACTACATCACCGTTCAGAATCTGAAAGTGTGTGTTGTTTTATTCCAGACGGATCTGTCACATTTTCAACATATAATAGAAAAGGATTTTTAAACTAATGTAGTTTGGCGTAGGAGTAAGGAAATTATTTCACAACCCATCGTCCTCTTACTAAACAGTTACTGTTTGTTTAATTCTGCTCCCACTTGGTCATTACTCACACCTGTTCATTTTAATTAGTCTCATTAGGTCTCGTTATTGTGAATGTACTGTAAACTGCTCAGTTTGTCTTGTGGCTGGGTATGATACATGTGTGTTTTCTGTCTGTCTTTAGAGCATAAAATGTGTATTATATAAACAGTTAGTTCTGTCTGAGTAACCTGATTGGACAAGAGGCTTTCCACAAGTGGCGATAATAGATGGTAACACCACCGGGACGTTTATCTCTATGTACAGTATCACTCCGCATCACAGGCCTTCTAACAATCGTTAATTACACTAACTATCAGTAGGTCGGTACGGTCCACAGAACTTGAATGAGGAGAGAGCAGCTGTCTGCCACAATCCACATTCAAAACCAGTCATGGATGCACTTTCAGCAAGAAAACACATCTGATAACGTTATCGTCTTAAACAACACTTTGCCTCCTTAGTGGTTGCTTCAAAATCATTCCAAATTTACCCTCTGTACTGTCTGTGTTGTTCTGTTAATGGGAGCCACAAAGCTAACTAGCTTCTAACATTTCTTGCCTGAATCCCAAATCCCTCTCTAACCCCTGATCAAGGGCACTACTTAGTATGTGGAACAAGGAATTGTACAGCTTACACAGCACACTAGATTTCTATTTTACACCATAATATAATCCGTTGATAATAAGTGGTGTTTGTGGAACTGTTGTATTAAAGCAATATCACACTCGAGGTTGTGCTGTTGTACTAATTATCAGCTCAGATGTGATATCTACTTGCATGATATTGCTTAACTAATACATACATACCACTATAGACTATGACTGTGATTTGTTAAAAAATGCTAATCAATTAATAATCTTGTACTTTCAAGCTAGATACAAAAAAAGGAATGTCTTGGATTTTTACTTTGCTTAGAAATGCAATAAATTAAACAGTGCTTACATGTATATCCAGTTTATATACAAATACAGTTAAACCTCGGATTGCGAGCATAATCTGTTCCGGAAACATGCTTGTATCCAAAGCACACATACAGTATATCTATTATAAGAAATAATGGAAACTCAGATGATTTGTTCTACAACCCAAAATGTTCATATAAAAATAATAAATACAAAATATAAAGTAAAAATAAAAAAAATTACCTGCACTTTACCTATGAACAGAATCGTGGCTGAAGTAAGACAAGAGAGGAGTGGAGGAGGAGGAGGAGGGGGGGTACTTTGTAGGACAACACACACACACACACACACACACACACACACACACACACATACACGCACACACACTAGCGAGAGAGAAGAACCATTGGCTCAGTTGTGATCATGTGACACTCGGCAGACAAAGCACATGCGTACTACTTGTATATCAAGACCTCGCTTGTTTATCAAGTTAAAATTTTTTATTTTTATTTTGCTTGTCTTGCTAAATGCTCGCAGACCAAATTACTCACAATCCAAGGTTCCACTGGAGAGGCATAGTCTGAAGGGTTTGCAAATAGCAGTCTGGATGGCCAGGTCTTGCTCAGTAACTCAGTGCTAACCATGTGATATTCCTAAAAGCTGATTGGCTGATGGAGATATGTTTTTAAAGCAACAAAGAAAAAAAATTTTTCGACCAATGATTCCTTAGTAGCAGCTAGTTGAACATTACCAGTTATATCAGTGACTACACCCTCTGTTCTGTATAGGTATTTTATACTTTCATATGACTCCATACAAGAACCATGAGTTCCAGGTGTTTTAGTAAACTGGGTGCCATTTTATTAGAACAGATTGGCACCATAAATTGAAACTTATTATTATTATTGTGCTTCACACCATGCTGGGCATTTTGACATCAATTCAATGAAAATAAGTTTAGACAGAAATCCTCAGGCTAGTTCAGAAAAGTTTATATGATATGCACATAACCTTAAAATTTTAGTAGGTAGAGCTAATTGATTTTGGAGAATTAGTTGTTTGGCCTGAGGATTGTGGAAATTGTCACCAGTTTGTTTCAATAGTTAAAGAGAATAAGAACAACAACAATAATAACCTTTCTACAACCTTTTGTGCCTCGAGCCCTTCCTGTTCTAAAAATATAATTAACAGGATAATGAATTTACTCTTACCATCTTAAAATGTATTTTATTTATTATTTTTTTTTAAATCACATTGTACGATTTATCTGTTTATACCTACATTTAATAATGAGGATGTGTGCAAAAAAACGTGTCTTAAATAAAAGTTTAAGTAATAAAAATTACTTAATTGCCTGTGAGTTGTGTACTGTATTTGCTTTGGTGCTACATTAAACTGTACATCGAATGAAGGATCACTGTAGATACAAATATTAAACAGTTTTTAATAAACAGACAAAATGACATTGAAACAGCATTTATAATTATACATAGACAACAACTGTGTGTAAACAGCAATATAATGCAAATGTGAGGAAGTTCAGCAGTTCAGAGTTGTTAAGACTGGGACTGGGACAGTTGAATAACTGGCTGGCTGGATGAAATGGTGGCACAGAGTTAAGTAAGTAATGGACCCATAGTACTTTTGCGATAGCAGCTTGACAAATAGCTGGTGGTTGCTTGGATGTTTGGTGTCAGGAGCAATTTTCGCTGCCCTCCTCTTTTTTTTGGCACTATGATACTTGATTTACACAGGTCATTGATTTTGGGGAGTTGACAGATGATGATCTTGTCCTCTGAGTGATGTGTCTGGTCTTGCAGATGGAAGAAGCAGAGATACCAAACTCTATAGAGGTAGTAACACACTTTCTATGATGACTGAGTAAAATCCATTCCGGACTGGTTGAGGTGCATTCAGCTTCCTGAGTTGTCAAAGATAGGATGAATGTTTGCTGCTTTTCCTCCATTTCAGGAAGTCAGTAGCTATGTTTACACAGACGCTATTTGTTCAAACTGACTGATATAAAATCCAATTTCAGATTCCAACTTACCTGTTTGCTTGGATGCTGATGCAGTAAGATGTGCATTTAGATGCTCAAAGCATTCAATCAGAATATACATTTTTTGAGATGCCCAAAAACTATAAATACTATATATTAGTAGAAGTACTTTTCTCAACCTCTAAGGTTCGATTTGGCTTCCTACCTTTTCTGATAAATCCTAACATCTACATTATGATTGGTTGCAAAAATTTAGTCTAATCTATGATTGGTCAGGTGCTTTATGGCAAGTGAAATGTAAAAATCAGTGCTTCTTCCTCAGGCAGAGACTCAGTCTGAAAGTCTGAAGAAAAATAGTTAGGAGAGAGATGGAATTGGAACCTACACAATACTGGGCTTAATGTTTTGCATTGTAATGTTACAGCTGATTAGTGTATAAAATCCAACAGTAGAGAGAAATTTCAAATCAGGCTAATATTTACCTACTGAACGGATTGTTAAAGTTTTACATCAGATCTGACCAGGATGGATTGGGTCAGTCTGTTCTAATTGAGGTGTTTACATGATGATTTTTATTATATACGTAATTCCATACGTAATTCCATCCATTCATCCATACATCTTAGGACATTTACATTTAGATATTTGGCAGATGCTCTTATCCAGAGCAACTTACTGTACAACCGTGATTTCCCTAGAGGCCAATGGTGACCATTGTATTTATTCCCATTTTTATGACTGTGACAGGACCTCCAGTCAACATACACACATGCATTCACACACTACAGGCAAACTGGAAATGCCAGTTAGCCTAATCTGCATGCCATTGGACTTCTAATGGAAGGAAACCGGAGTCACAGGAGGAAACCCTCCAAGCACGGGGAGAACATGTAAACTCCATGCATACAGACCCCAAGGTGGGAAACGAATCTGGAGGTGCAGGAGACAGGAGTGCTAACCCCTATGCCAGCGAGCCACCATTATTTCAAATATTGTCTTATAGGCAGAACAACTGTCAAAGCTGCTATTATATATATATAAAAAAAAAGTCAATATTTTCTGACCAACCAAATGCTATGTAAAAATCGATACAGATCTGCCTCAATGGCACATTTTGGTGTGTTTAAGTATCATGCGACCAGTGAAAAAAAGTTGTAAAATGTATAAAATAACTGACTGTACTGTGCAGCAGAGGGACTTGTAGAAGCACAGCTGACAGAGATATAGATGCATTATTAATGCACTCAGCTCTCTAAAGCCGGCTGGGAATGTTTCAGGTCACAGGTCCACTTCCAGCCGGCCTCCAGAATCTTCTCCAGGAGTCGGAGAATAGTCGCTCAATACACCACGCATGGCTGGAGGTGGAATGAAACAGCTTCACCTCAGTGCTATGGTTTAAAACCCTGCTATGATTGCTTTGCTTTAACACTGACCTCAGACCTCTGGGTCAGCAGAACAGGCGTGGAGCAGAATTGGTGTGTGTGTGTGTGTGTGTGTGTGTAGGCAGTATGTGTGATTGATGCTACCAGTAGGTTGAATCTGTTCATCATTGCCGTCATCATTCTCTTTATACAGCGATGTCTTACAGCTATTATAAGCTCTGGGAGATGGTTTCGTCTTTATGTTACTGGGCTGCGCTTGTGACGATGCAAATGAGGATCAGGAAATGTTACTGATGAATCAGGTGCATCAGGAGACTCCCCACTGCTTCCATTAACAGTTAGATAAAAAAGATTATAGATTAGTCGCTTAACAAAGTGAGAAAAAGAGACAAACTACTGCAGTGTCATTTGTACAGGGTTTCACAAGAGGATGTATTCGGTTTTGGACCAAACAAGAAAATCACATTTTAAATCACAACAACCTACAACAGCCTATACAATGACCATGACACCTGGGTGTGAGTACAAGTTCAGCATGTCTGAATGAGACAGACAGCGTCCAAGTGAGACAATTGTGAATGTCTGAGTGAGACAGCTGGACGTGTTTGGGTGAGACAGATAAGCAGGTCCGTGTAAAACTGCTCTGCATGTCTGGAGTGTCTCACTCCAGACATGCCAGACACATGGACCTGTCCAAGTGAGACAGCTGGGCGTGTTTGGGTGAGACAAGTGAATGTGTCCGAGTTAGAAATATGGGCATGTCTGAGTGAGACAGATAAGCAGGTCTATGCGAGACAGCTGGGCTCTCCTCTCCTCAACTGCTCTCTCTCTCTCCCTCTCCCTGTCTCTCTGTCGAGCTACAGTATACATGTCGCTCCTGAGCTGCCAGTGATCCAGACCCCCTCCGCCCTCTGGACCTGCTTGACTCATCCTGGTGTCCCGCTTCTGGTTGGAGATCTCGTCACATGGATGCTCTGTGCAGTCTGTCTGGGATGTGTGTGGTGACTGGGGACAGTTCTACTTTAACATGAAGATGGTCCTGGCCTCGACTGATGCAGACATACGTTCTTTGAGGACTTGTGACTGCAGTCACTTGATAGTTCAGGACTGGAATTTCCCACAATCTACCTGAGCCTCCAATAACAAACTGGACGCCATTTTAACTTAAAGACATCAACTGTTATATTGAACTGCCAGCAGCCTAATAGACAGTATGACTGCAGATCAATCCCTGCTATCCGTTATCACCCAAATGAGGATGGGTTTCCTGTTGAGTCTGGTTCCTCTTAAGGTTTCTTGCCATCTCAAGGAGTTTTTCCTTGCTGCCGTCATGATCATTTTGATTCATACAAACTTCCATCATTTTGATTGTGTAAAGCTACTTTGCAACATTGACAATTGTTAAATGTGTTCTAGAAATAATTGAATTAAATGTCTGGGTGAGACCAAATGAGACAGTGGGGTACAGACTGTCCAAGTGAGACAGATGGGCATGTCCAAGTGAGGCAGTTGGGTGTGTTCAAGTGAGACAGATAGTTATACCCAAGTGAGACATACTGTATATGAACAAATATTGCTATGACATGTGATTTGAAAATGAATCTAAGATTGAATAATGCCCTTCTCACATCAAACATTTTGAAAGATGTTTTCCTTTTCTTTCTTTAGATCTTTAAGATTAGCATGTTAGCGTTATGGTGGTACAGTGGAACCTTGGATTACGAGCACAATTCGTTCCAGAAGCGGGCTATTATTTCAAAACACTCGTAAACCAAATTGATTGTTCCCATAAGAAATAATGGAAACTCAAATTATTTGTCCCACAGCCCAAAAAATAAATACATAAAAATCTTTTACGCAAAATATAAAGTAAAAATAAAACTAATTAACCTGCACTTTACAATAAAAAAAAAGTAAAAATAAATCCCGACAGATAAGTGTTTCCGGTTTCGCGTGCAGGCGCTGTGTGTGTGTGTGTGTGTGTGTGTGAATCTAAAATAAACGCCCCTCTCCCCCTTCTCGTCTTACACAGTTACCCTTCCTCCACTCTTTTCACACACGCACGCGCGCACACAACGAAAACGCTGTTTTATCGCAAAAATAAACAAGAAATCTCTCTAATGACACTCGATTGAGCAACACACTAACCGAATCACTCCTGTAAAGTAAAAATAAAACAAATTAACCTGCACTTTACCTTTGAAAAGAATCGCGACAGAGCAATGTTTCTGTGTAGAGCAGAGAGAAAGAGTGTGTGTGTGTGAAGGCGAAAGTAGGAGGAGTCTGTGTGTGTGTGTGTGTGTGTGGCACGGTGTCCAATGACGCGTGCACACACAGACACAAAGAGCAGCTGATACAGAGAGAGAAAATGGATCTTTAACCTCTCTAATAAGACTTGCTTTTGCTTTACGCTGGACACACACACAGACAGACACAAAATAAAATATGTTTTACGCACACACATGTGGTCACAGTGTTATAGTAAACAGTACACACGTGCACGGATGTTGATTATGCCAGTAAGAGACGAGCACTAAGACCCAGCAGGGGAGACGAATTACCCACAATTCCGCAGCGCAAGAGAGAGAAAAACCGTTGGCTCAGTTGTGATCACGTTTTTCGAATGCACTGTAAGTAAAGCTCCTGCCAGTTCCTGCCCTCCTTTGCAAACACCAACTGGTTAATCACATTGGAGGTGGGCAGCCACTTTAAACGCATTGAAGTTTTTCAAACCCACATATGGTGGCGCAAGGGACCCACTTGAGCCTCCATACAGTATGTGAGTAATGAACAGATCCTGTGAGCATATGGCCGCACACATTAGGAATTTATAAGACTCTGTAATGAGCTCCGGCCAGATTAGAACAAAGATGCAGGAGGTCTCATGTAACACTTGCTCACACTCAAGTGCTTCATGCACTAGGATTTCTTTTGAGTAGTGATGTCTAAAGTGTAACTGGCCTGTCTCGACATGCTCTCTGTAGGAAAAATTTAAATTACACCAATAAAACTGAAGAAATCCATTGTGGTGTGCAAATCATTGTGCCATGTCACTAATCAAAGTGTTAGATGAAGATGCATTGAGACAATGTTTGCAGTAACGCTTAATATCAGGAGGAATCTTGTGTAAAGTAAGTGGACTAGCCAGGATAGAAACATAAGCTTATTCAATTATTTGGTCTTAACAAATTTCTAAAAGTGGATTATTTTGACCATTTGTGGAATCAAGTGCAACAGCACCACCTCAGTTCTTAAGGAAGAAAAAAAGAAGTGGTGGTATAAAGGAAGTGAGACTGCGGAGGGAAACGCCACCTAGATACAGTATGATCTCTATCTTTTAACTCGTATTGCTGTCACATTCACACTTATTTATTGAGTGACAATGTTTTAGACCCAACAATATCCTCGGCATAACTCACCCACTAAACATAGGTACCCAAAACCTCCATGTTTGGTATAAAAAGCTGAACGTCTTTTATTGGATGCTGTTGGGGGAAAAATATGCCAGCAGCACTTTTTAAAAGCTGTCAATTCACATAGGATTACACATGCTCTGATGGTTGAAAAAAAATGGCCAAGTGTGAAAGCAACCTAAGAATATTTAAAGCCTCTTGAGAAAAAAAGAAGCCAACAAAGGAATGGAGCTGTGCTGAAAAGATTATTACATTACAAACCACGGAAGTGTGCAAAAAATAACTTCATGTGTGCGGCAGAAGGTTTAAAAAAAATTCAAATGTACATATATTACTGTATATAATAGATAATGATGACATGATTGATGCACAGACTTTTTGGAATTCAAGATACTGTATATCGACTATATATTCTATACTTTTTGGTCTTCAGCATTTTTGTAGATTTCAGCATACCTGCAATATTTAGAACTTTTTGCAACCTTCCTTTGTCAGTGTAAAAGTCTTCTCCAATAAAGCTTGAGACTGGATAACACAAAGAAAGTCTGAGGAACTGCTCAGTGTGGAACTGCTTTGTCTACAAGAGTCGTTAGAGCTGGACTTACTTCACTTAATCCACTAGCGAGTGTATGCTTGACACCTAGGAGGAAGAAAAAAACACTCTCTCCATCTTTTATGTCATATTGCACCTACAGCAAGTTCTTGAATACTTCAGGACTATTCTGTCTGAATGCTTGGCCATACTTATTGTACATGCATGTGGTTTGTATAACACCACTCCAGCATGTAGTACCGTACTATCCCAGCGGACCAACCCCAATATTGCATGAATACTGCTGTAACAATGTTGCAATGATGTCTACAAAGGAAAATATGGCACAACGTTGTCTTTGAAATTAGACTGACTTTGATAAAGTGATATTGAGAGAATGTTGATTGAATGACCCAGACACAATGTTGCAAATACAACCTCAAAACAATAAATCTGTAACTTTAATTTGGACATTAACATCCATTCCAACCACATCCGTGGTCCCTTAAGATTGTAACAGGGTTTAGAATTATGATCAAAGGTTGGGACGGAAACAACAGCTTCCCACACACTGTGTGTGTATCTCATGTCGTACATTAGTGCCTTAGTGTTGTAATGTTACAGTACCTCTCCGTTTAATTTTCTTTCAGAAACATTAGCGTGAGGTGCTTCTTAGCTTCCAAATTACTCTACTGTATTATGGATATTGTTACAGTATGTATGCATATTAACTACCACCAACGGCATGTTCCCTGGTGCTCCAGTGGAATTAATACTGTCGGTTTTGCAAAATTGTGGGCATTTCGTTCAACTTTATCTCATCGCTATGTACTTCATGTTGTTACAATGTTATTTCATCAGTCAATCTAGCTTCAAAAAAATAAAAAAAAATTTAAATAACACTGTTACAATATCTGTAATGTTGCCAAATTATAAAAAAATAATAATAATAAATGCTAGAATAAATTACATTCATCCCACAATTCATAAGATATCCTGTAATTCCATTAGATTTTGTGCTTTTAGCAATAGATCTTAACGGATAGTTTGGTTACTATTCATTAAAATAGACAGGCATAGAAAAGGAAAAACAAACAGGATGAAGTTTGCTAAGATGATGTTAGTGAGAACAGATTTTGAATAATTCTACAAATAAGCAAAGGACAATATTTATGAGTACATCAGCAGATTTAGTCGGTTGTGAAAAACTGACAATTTGCGCAGACTATCCTAAATTCCAGGAACCATCCAAATCCAGACCTTTGCTTTCTCTTTGCTGTTCTGATCTTCTGACTGACAGGTTTGCCGTTCCAGTTCATCCCAAATATGTTTTTTGGGGTTGAATCAGGCGAATCATATCTGTTTAGGCCTTGCTTTGTGCACAGGTGCATTGTCATGCTGGAACATAATGCTTCAGCAAACCAAGTCATCCAATATAATTGTGGCCTTCAAAATGTGGATGTGGAGCAACAGATTGGAGAAGGAATAAAAACGGATAGATGTCCACAAACCTTTGGCTATATAGTATAGATACAGATCTACAGTATATGGATTTTATGCCAGATGCCCTTCCTCATGCAACCCCCCAGTTTAATCCAGGCATGGGACTGACTAATGCTGGTTACAGAAATGAAAATAATTTGGATGTGTAGAATAATACTGAAACAATTAAAGTATAAATAAAAAAAAAACTTACTCATTGTCTTTACTGCTTAATTCTGTATGCAGGATCGCAGGGGGCCTGGAGCCAATCCTAGGAGACTTAGGTCATGAGGCAGGGTACACCCTGGACAGGGTGCCAATCGCAATTTTGGGAAGACCAATAAGCCTTAATCTGCATGTCTTCAGACCGTGGGAGGAAACCCACCAAGCACAGGGAGACAAGGTGACAGTGCTAACCACTAAGCCACTGTTCCACCAGTATTTAACATAGCCGGTTTATTTTAACAGATAATTACCAAGAGCTTCATGGGCATAATTTAGATTGTAAAAGAGGGACAAATGCAAAATTACACCCAAATAAATAAATAAATTCTTACTGAACTGAACTACCAGGTCTGTAGTGTATGCACTCCAAGTCTATTATATCCATACACAATCACTCCCCCATGAGAGTTGGAACTATCTTCTTGTCATTGAGAAGTCAATTATATCCTTTTATGGACAATGTGTAAATGGTTTGATGGTTGATGTGACCTCGAGTTTGAGTGACCCTTCTGACATCCTACACATTTCTGGCTAGGCTTATCACAATCCATATAACAATACACCATTCTGTTTTTCCTCCATCTCCATTATTTTTGAAGTGCCTGCATTTGTCCTTCACTTCATTGATTTGCTGCAGCTACTGTACCATCCCTGTGTGCTGTAATCGTGACATAAAACCATGGCACATTCTCCATATCAACCATAGCGCAGTTGAAATGAAACCTCCACCTGGAGTATGTTTCTCATCCACAGCGATCACCCCTGCATCGTGATCTTCATCAGTAAAGCTCGGCTAGCAACAGTTCTTTCCTGTGCAGATTATTCATTTCCATACAGATGGGCTGTTTGCATATTGGAATCTCATTGGTGTCATGTTTGTCAAAACAGCTGGTGTGCCACATGGCACCATCCCTTTACAGGGAGTTCGAGCCCCTGGCACAATGTTCTGCCACAGCTATGTTAGTATGTGGTCTGCTTATTTTGCACCTGTTGAGAAAAAAAAAAAAGGTTGGAAGTTTTCTTCCTGTAACACACTTTCAGAAGTCATACAATACACTGTATATTTCACCAAAGTATTGACCCCCTAGTAAGTATTCTTCTTTGAATTGTATATCAACATCAAATTGGAGCATTTCATAATTGGACTATTTTCTGCTTCTGTCAAAGTGATGCTCTACAGAAATATGATTAAATAATGCTTATGCATCAAGTCTATGCCATAGATATTGGAAAGCTTCGTACCCTACGGAATAGCCTGATGCTCACCTCCGCACAAATGTAACTAGGTGCCGTGGCAATGTACAGTAGACTGCAACAACTGTGATTTGTCCACACTGTAAAAAAAAGTCCTAATTTTACAGAAAATAACTTTTATAGTAGTTTTCAATTAAAAAAAAAAAAACTACATACAAATCTCTGTAAAATTACAGACACTATCTGTAAATTATTCAGTCGACTGTTTTTTTAAGTATTATTTCAATACTGAATTTTTTTTCACATTTTTTTAACAGTAAAAATACCTTACAATTTTTACTGTTTTTTCTGTTTTCGTAAATAACGTACAACTTCATGTAAAATTACAATAATAAATGTTTAATTACATATGAAACTCATTAGATAAAGGTTAATGTCCATACTAAAAATGTTATCTTTTTCTTTGTAATTTTGAGGTAAATCCTATTAGTTTTATAATACTTTGACATTCAAGTTCTAGATGCAAGTTTAAAAGTTTCATGTCTTTTTAAAAGATTATCCACAGTAAGTGGCACAGATAAGGCAGCGGAAGTCCCACACTTCCATGTAGGCTATAGTTTCATGCCTTCAACAAATGTAAAGATATTGTAGGAGACTGTTACTCAGTGCAGCAACCATGCACACGTTGTAAACGCCATGAAAAATCACCATGGCAATCTAGCCATCAGCTATAGGCCTGCATATTCTAACACAAGGATAATGTATTTGCTGTGTAGCTGTTTTAAATCAGTGCTGGTTGTGGGATTTTTCTGTTGATTGAGTTTTGGTGAATCACATTTTGGTGACTGCAATGAAACTTTTTTAGCATTTAACTATTAATGAGTAAACCGGGGGGTATATATATATATATACTCCAGGTGCAGCAATATATAGATATATTACAGTATGTTTGTTGAAAACTTCTATGTTTATGTAGCTGCCTGCTTCTGTGTGATATTTACATTAACTTTTTCCAACTGTGATTACTGCCAATGATAATGAAACTTGCTTACATTTTTAGATCAAACATTGGAACATGGGAGAAAAGGCATCCAGTAGAGAGACAAGTCCATCACTAGTAAGTATGGAGTGCAATATAAGACTATTTGGTAAAAGTTAACTCCTTCAACCTTGGATAATTTTGAGTCCAATTTTGTTTACTGTGTAGAGATCCTTTCTGTATTGTCCCTCTTATAACATTTATGAGCCTGCTAGTGGTGAAAATAAGTTGTTTACACTGATGCACATGCTTGTCCTGTTGGATTAAATTGCATAGCCTTTTTGTGAATGCTGGTTGTAGCGTTCAAACTTGATACTGGACTGATTATGATTATGTTCTCATTTGAAAGGTTGAAACCCAGTTGAAAGGTTCTTGAGTTTCTCTTTAACATATCTAGTATTAAATATGATTTCGAGTACTTTGTTATTCTGTTTCTCAGGAAATAGACAAAAAGATTAACTTTTTCTTTTGAATCTAAGATCTTAATGTGTTCTTTTCTTCTCTCTTCCAATCCACCCTAATGCTCCAAGGATCCAGTTGTTTACTGCCTGTTTGGGAGAGGATCATTCTTTCTTGGATACACTGGACAGTCCATTTTGCCATTTTGGTATGTTTTAGATTTTACTTACTTGCACTAAGGCATTATGATTCTGAAATAAAAGGAAAGTTATTTGTATGCATACATTATAAAAACTATAGAGTTTTTTTTATAAAATGGACCACATTGTACTTTATTTGTAATAAAGTTTCCAGTCCAATTTTAATTAGTCAAGAATATTTCACAGCAATGTTTAGGTTTGTGAAAGAGAATGTTCCACTGTTATAGCACAATAGTCTAAATATTTCATTTTGTTTTTCATTTTAAGATTTTACTGTAATTCTATAAAACTGAACTTTTTATTGTATTTTGCACCATACTTGTACAATACTGCGTCACAGTTCTTCAGGCTATTTTACAAATATTATAATCTTGAGTTTGTGTTAACACTTCATTGAACATGTGTGTTCATAGGAATTTATGAAATATTTGTGAAATAGCAGGTTTTTTTGTGTTGTTGCTTTATTTGAAAGCGTTTGATCTTAAATTTAGGAAAAATCTGTAAAATAACAGTGTTTCCCTGCTAAATGTCTAATGCTGTTGCTTTATTGAAGGTGTTTGATTGTAATAATAAAAAATAAAAAAAAGTAAAATAAAAACATTTTGCTGCTACACGTCTTGTGCTGTTTTAATGAAGGTGTTACAGTAAATCGTATAAATTTGGGGAAAATCTGTGAAATAATGGTGTTTCACTGCTAAACTTCTAGTGCTGTTGCTTTAATGAAGGTGTTTAATCATATAATTTTAGGAAAAATCCGTAAAATAAAGTTTTTTATCTGCTAAACTTCTAGTGGTGTTAGTTTAATTGAGGGTGTTTAATCATATAAATTTAAGAAAGATCTGTAAAATAACAGTGTTTTTCTGTAACAGATTAAATAACAATTTCTGTAAATTTAATGTTTTTGCGCATAATATGAACTAGAGTATTTTACCTTAATTTTAAGTTTTTTGTTTGGCAGCCGTTGCTGCCAGTCATTTGACCGTTTTTTTTAAAGATTTTTTTACGCTTCCATTTTTAAATTGAGATGAATGTCAAACTGACCATCTCCGACACTTTCACTCATTTCTGGGATGCCAGTAATTTAAGTAAAAGTAAGTGTTGTTCAACGTCTATTAGCTCCAACTACTGTGAAAGAAGGTTTGCTCAATTTCATTTGCCATTGTTTGTAGTACACCAAAACAGAGAGTGGCTAAGAGACTTAGCATAGTAGCACAGTAGCATATAAACCCCTTATTCAACTAGTGGTTTGGTGGTGTAATTGCAGAGCAATCAGAGACACATCAGTGCATCACATAAGCAAGTACTGTATAAATGCTCCTAACACTTCAGGCCACTTGCATGGCATATAGTACAGTGAAGCTCCAAGTACAGTAGGTTTGACACAGAAGGATAAACGGGGCTTTAGATGAGGAATAATGGTGACCTGCAATCTTTACGTAGGTCATGCCAGATTCGAGTTTGAGCTTTGGCTTGTCCACTCCAAAACACAAATTGTAAAAGCAATGCAGACTAGAAGTAGTTCTTCTCAACAATTTGGTTTTACAGTATTTGGATGGATCCATCTATTCATGTTGCCTGTCACAGCAAAAAGCTTTCCTGTCCCCCCGGAAAATCAGCCCCAGAGCATGATGGTACGACCAGCAAAGGGATTTACTTGGGTGTTGGGTTGTATTTAGTTTCCTTCCAAATATTCTGCTTTGCCTTTAAACTGAATCATTCAACTTTAGTCTCATTAGACCATCAACTCTTATTCTGAAAGCTCTCATATTTTCTCAGAAGTGGAAGATCTGTAAAGAGTTCTCCGTAACCCATCCAGCTGGCTCTTGAACACTTTGCTGACAATTGCACTTTTAGCCAGTGCACTCAGTTTGGCCTGATTGTAAAAGTGTGCAACGAATGTTTCAAAGCTTTGCTTAGGTTTAATTACTTTATCTATTCTTATTTTTCATTCTGACAACTTAATCTCGAAGCATCACAAGAAGTTCCTTGTTCCTCATGACAACAGAACTGATCTGTTCAAAGATATTTATGGGTTAAGCATAAAATTGGACAAAGTTGGATGAACACAGGTTTAGGTGTAGTCTGTTTAACATATTTGGGGTGAGTGCTTATTAAAATGTAATACTGTTTCTAATTTAGATTGCTAAAAGGAAAAGGGTTGAATACTTAATTATGAATACTTGTTGAATACTTAATAATTATGCTGTTTTCACACCTTTTATCTTTGAAATAAGTGTGCAAACACCAGAATAATTTAATTCATTTGTATTTCTGCATAGAGTCACTTCAAAGTAAGTCGAAAAATGTATTTACATACTGTACATACTTTCTCGAGGAACTGTACTTTTTTATTCTTCCAGTTAGGTAATGAGCCTACATTTAATACCCCCCCCACATTTTCACTTTTACTTTTAAGAACACGGATAACTTTACTTTGGGTTGAGATACATGCAAAAGAGAAAGGGATTTTACTTCAGAAAACTTCAGAAAGACAAACAGGAATAAAGAAAAGAAATATATATAATAGGAAATGACAAAATGACAAAATTTCTGAAAGTCAAAAGTTTTTTTTTTTTATGCCACGCTTAATGAGTTGGGGAGAAAAGCTGAGTGCTGTTCCTCTGAATAATGTTCTGTGTCTAAGATCAGGCTCTCCGCCTGTCCCCATCATCCTTAATTCCAGGAAAAATGGAAGTTTCTTCTCATCCATCTGAAAAGGTCTTCCAAATTTGATCATGACCTTCGCTTATGCCTTGATGAAAACTGGCACATAAGCTTGCTTCCACATCGATTTTTTTTTTCTTTTTTCCCCAGGACATTATTATCATAATTTATATTCTGTTTCATCTGCATGGCCAAGCAAAATACTTCCTAATATTCAATGTACCTTAAAAATGTAACTTTTAAATGTACTGTATACCCTAAAATGGTTATTTTGTAATAGCTGTCAAATAAGAGGAATGACCCACTCTGGTATATACACTTATAGGAAAAGAATAGCCCTCAGTGTGGTAACAGTAACTCTGATTTAGCTGTCACACAACTACATTCTTAACTACATCCTTGATTATTTTAAGGCATAAAGGCATGTCCTAAAAGTTTTTATTCATTTCTTATTACATAGCCATAGTGTGGAGATGGATCACTGATGGGAATAAATATATAATACATAATAAATACACTAAACACATAATACTCATGCATGAAACTGACATTCTTGTTATTTCATAAAAATGACCAACATCTTTTTTTTTTTTTTCAGTGTCATGATCAATACAAGTCGTCTCGAATGTGTTGTCCCACTTTTTTTCATAATGAATGAGCAACCGCAGCAAGACATTCATATCAGGGTTTGATGCATAAAAGCGGCATGTGGCGATAGTTTGGCACTTGGTAGTTTGGAAAAACAAGTCTCTTGATTCTCCCAGAGTCTCAACCGGAGATACACGCACAGAGAGATCCCAATTAGTGTGTAATCATCTTGATTATCACTAATTAGCCGTCGCAATTATCTTCTGCCACTGAGGTCTATTAGACGGCCCATCAAACGATAAAGGAAAAACTTGTGGAGCCCATTTTCTGAGCACAAACAAACAAATCTCCAGGATGTTGTTAGTCCCTGATCAGATACAAATAGCATTAGCATGAACAAAATTGATTCAACAAACTGGCTTCCACTGGTCCAAAACCATAATAATGCTGTACTTGAAAAAACGCACAACTTGAACCTCTAAGCGTACATACAAATTAGGGGTTCCTAGCTCTGAAGTGGCTGTTACTCCG
The DNA here is from genome assembly GCA_030014305.1 of Clarias laeviceps. Lineage (NCBI taxonomy): Eukaryota > Metazoa > Chordata > Actinopteri > Siluriformes > Clariidae > Clarias > Clarias laeviceps. The sequence goes on from JAQMYJ010000020.1 coordinate 14,526,311, forward strand.
ATGTAAACACTCAAGCAGGTTCATTAAAGATAGGAGAGTCTTCATGGTTCTATGTACAGTACCAATATGGGAAGCTTATTTCAGAGGTGTTGAGAACTCTTGTCTGATGGATTGGCTTTGGAAATGAAGAAGAACAATCTGCCGCTGTAGATCTTCTTGTATGCTTGGCTGCATGCTGATGTGGGATTAGAATAAATCCACTGGCACATTTCATCATTTCTGCTTTCGGGGGATTTGTTTCTTGTGTATGCAAGGTCATTAAAGGTTAAAAGGTGAGAGTAAGTCATTAGAAAACATGGATCACATTCAGGGGGAAAAAAATGATACTGAGATAATTTCGTTTTTTTTTTTTTTTTGAATGGCTTAAAAAACAATATGTAAAACCTAAAACTAAAAATTTCACTACAATAAATGCCTTTCCCCCCCTTTTCCATTTTTTTGGCAAAATGTTGGAACTTGACAGTTTATTAGGTACACCTACAGTAATTGGTCAAATAGGTTGCTGACAGATAATGGTCATTAAATTCAGAAAGCAATTTTCTACAATAAATACTTAAGGGATTGTTTACGATTGCTTGGATTGATTAAAGAGATAATCCACGAGAAGTGCAACAGATACTGTAGTTGGACATAAAAAAATTTACCAAAAATTATCAGCAAGAACCTTTGTGTTCGGTCGGGAGAAGCAGAATGATATGAGATAATGCTTGTGTGTGTGTGTGTGTGTGCAGAGACCACATCTTTAAACATAACACGTCGTATGTGTTTTCTGTTAAACAATTCTTTATATTGTAAGACTTACAGTACATCATCATTTATTATTTTTTTTAATATATATCTACGGCCTCCATAACAGGCCCGACTGTCAATTATTTTGTAAAATCACTTCATTTTATAACACAAGGACGTCATTTAAAAAATTTGGTGATCCGTTTACACCATTCTCTGGGAGTATCGTCTAAACTAGTGCAATGTAGACTTTCCCCATCTCGTCCGAATCTGTTTTTCACTCCAGAGTCATGTCGAGCATCATAATGGTCATGTGATTGCAAGCAAACTATTGTAAATCTTATAGAGAAGTGCAGCATACAGTACAGTATGATATATGATGTAACTGATGTATAATAAAGGAGGTTACAATGATTTCTATAAAACAAAAATAACATTTAACTAAGAATTAATGATTATTAGTTTACAGTATGTTTTTGCGTTCTGACTGAATAGATTTGTCCTGACGATGGTGGTTATTACTTGTCTGCTGCTGACTGCGCAGAAACCCATGGCTTCTTACTGTACACATCAAGCTAGACTAAGCATATGCTAATTAAATAAAAACAAGACAACTATTGGCCAGGATAGATTTTTGCGTGACATGGTCAAGGTTTATTATATATTTGGTAGTGTATATCCATAATTTAAACAGTGATATTTCAGTCAGTCTGTAACCTACTGCAGGTGTATAAAGCATGGAAGTAAAAATCCCTCTGGGTTAATGAACTGTGTGTGATCATGTATAGCAGTAATGCATGGTTATAATATCTACAGTACAGATGTGGACATTGCTCTGTGCCCCAACACAGGAGTTGCTTTTGGTTAAAATTTTACTTAGGTTGGAATTCGCACCCAATATGAGACAGAATCACCTCTGATACTCAGCAGTGCATCACACAAGCCCAGGCGTCTCGTTAGGCACAGCGAGTACAGAGTGCCTGATTCTGGAGGTGACTTTAACCCCTGCAGAGCGATGGAACTCACTGTCTGAGTTTCACAGATATAAAATAGAGAAAATACTGTACACTGCCTGGCCAAAATTAAAGAATGCCCAATTTAAAAAAGCCATTAACTTAATAATTATTGCAGTGATCAGTGTTTCAGCTGGTAACAATACCTTTAACCCTAACGGATTTAGTGAGTGCTTTCTTATTTCTTAAACAGACATTAAACAGACAAAAAATATGTTTTTCAAAAGGGTCAAATTATTGACCTGCATCAAGCAAAGAAAACAATTAAGGAGATTGCTGAAATTACTGGAATTGGTTCAATGCATTATTAAAACCTGGAAGGATAGAGCTCAACCTTTAACTTCATGGTAGAAATGCGGCATTTCTACTGCGAGAGAAAACCACTTAGAGAGACGAATCAGAGAAAAAAAGGAAGCATAAAGACTGGATTTTGGAGTAAGGGTAAAGGTCATGTTGCCTAATGAGTCCGGATTGACCCTATTCCAGAGGCTTTGGGATGTGCTGGAGAAGGCTTTACAGACTAGTTCGATTCATGCTCTATCAACCACAAGGTCTTGGCTGTAAATAAATCCAGCTGTGGATGGAAGTAAATGTTGCGACACTGCATAAATTTGTTGAAATAATGCCATAGCAAATGGGCGCTGTAACCAAAGCTGAAGCCGAGCCAATGAAATAACAGTGTGTGACTTTTTCAGAGAGTGTGTTAAAAAAGTTTTTTAGCCAGAGAGTGTATGTTTCTAAAGAAAAAAAACAACAACAACGACGGAGAGTTCAGTACCTGTAAAAGCCTGTGTATATAAGCACCCTTAAAATAGAGCTCACACAGAGAGACACAAACTCATTAGGAGGGGAAAAAAAAAAAAAAAACACTTTGCATCGGCATGGCGCGTTAAACATTTTTCCTCTGTGTAAATGAGCATGCCCTTTCTCATGAAAAGAACACAAAAGTAAACTCTAAACTAAACTACAGTAACCCTAACAAGCTACATCCAGTTGCATACACAAACTCCCCACGATTCTGCTTAGAGACTGTTTCAGAAAAGTAGCGTTAATTCCTCCCATCTGACATTTCAAACTGATCAAGGTTCTTTGAATACTATGTGCTCTTTAGTAAACTGTTCCTCATGTCTATGAGCACCATAGACCTGTATCGGCGCTCTAGGCTCTCCATGTACTCCAGGTAATCGCCCACTCTGAAGCCCTCGATGGGATCCTCCTGCACAGGGGAAAAGAAGTGCCGTCAGTATACAGTATGTGGATTAGAGCGACATAGTAATACATTAATAGCATTGTTAGCTGTATGCTAGTATAGAGAAAGCAATTTCTAAACCGAAAAATTGTCATTTCTAATTGTTAACCCTTGTACAATTCAAGCAACCAGAAACCGATTTGATTAAACAAATCGGCCAGGCAGTTTGGCCATAACAGTTGGAGGTTATGAGGTTTTCCTTGGATAATAGCAATCTCCAAATTCAACCAAAACAAAACTAAAGCGTAATGCACAGTAGTAATTCGTACACATCCTGCTGTGTATTGGCTAATTAGGTGAAATGCAGGAAAACGCCATTCATGAGCCAATGTGAAAGAAATGAATTAAAAGCCTTCATACTGCTCCATGAATTACAAAACAACACTACAGAGAATACAAATAAAAGAACATGCCAAAGCCCTTATGGCTTTGGCATGTTCAGAAGAAAAATAATAGCTGCAGGTTATGCAATTTTTTTTGGCCACAGCTGCAGACTGGTTTGTTTGGCAAATTAGACTAATTACAGCATGAGTCAGTGAAATGCAAACGAGGAATGAGTTTCGACTAGCTCAAAGCGAGTGATAAAGTTTTTGTTGAAGATGCCTGAAATTAAATCACTTCGCTATAATAAAATGGTTGATTTTATTTTATTTTTTTCCAACACTACAAGCAAGCAATGATTCAGCGGATAAGGTGCCAGCGCGGTGTATATGAACAGAATATATTAATAATATAAAGAAAATAATAATAAATAATGTTTATTATTACCAAATGTTCAATGTTACTGAATGTAATGATAAATACAATACATCACGGCACTTTTAAATGCTTAGTTCTGATTGGTCGGATGATGTTTATTTTCTATAAGAGTAGCTCTCACAGTATATCTCATACCTCAGGTTTATATTCCATCCATTCGTCTAAGAGCCTTTGTAGTTCAGTTAGAGAGAGTCAGGGCCAATGGGGACTACCATTGTATTTATTCCCATTTTATGACCGTACAAATTCAGTTCAGTTTAATTTAGTGCTTTAATAATAAGAATTCCTGTAAATACAGCAAGTGGAACCTTTGGTCAACATTCACACGCACATTCACACACTATGGGCAATTTGGCAAATGCAATTACACCACGCCACAGCGGACCTGCCGATCCTGATGCAACCCTCCAGTTTTGTCCAATCATGGGACTGACTAAAAAAATACAAATAATTTGGATGTGTAGAATGATCCCAAGATAAGGGTCACTTTTACGGCTGTTAAAACATAAATAATAATTACTGTCACAATATTAAGTTGTAACACTCTCACTCACTCACTCATCGTCTATAAGGCTTTATTCTGTATCCAGGGTCGCGGGGGGGCCTGAAGACTTATGGCACGGCGGCGGGGTACACCCTATCCATTGCAGGGCACACACACATACTGTACACACTCCAGGCAATTATGGGAACACCAGTTAGCTTAATATGCATGTCTTTGGATTGTGGGAGAAAACCGGAGTACCCTGAGGAAACCCACCAAGCATGAGGAGAACAGGGAAACTTCATGCACACAGAGGCCGAAATCGAACCCGGACCCTGGAGGTGCGAGGCGACAGTGCTAACCACTAAGCCATATTAAATGCCGCCCAGTTTGATATTAATGATCTTAAATAATAACGGCTAGATTAAGGCATGGTCTCTTTGGAGTAGAGCTACAGTATGAACTCGTGTGGATGGATGATGCCTACTTTACTTTATGCCCCGTTTGAAGTGTTTCAGTGCAGCTTGACTTACCTTTGGCCTGGTCTGAATTTTCATTAGGAAATTACTACCTGACAGACAGGTTGCTGTTATCAGAAGCATCTTTTATCAAAAATTGACTAGCATATCTAATTTGCAGAGCCATGTCTGGGAAACTTTAGAAATGTGCCACAGCACAACTGATGAGATCACACACAATGACTGGAATGCCAATTAATATTAAAGAGTATTCCTTAAGGAAATGTTTATTTAGCATAGGTTTTTTTTTTATGGCTTTGGACTGCAATTGATATAAACTGTTTCACTATGAAGTCTTATGACTACAATAGCTTGAAAAGCTTCAGGATTAAAATTGCCACAAACAAGTTTCCATCAGTGAACAGGTGGCAACTTGGACAAAATGGACTTCATGTTAACTAAAATGCATCCTGTTATACAGTGCACATTTGACCCTACAGCAAACAGTTATTGAACTGGTTTATTTATGGTCTTGCTATCTGGTATCATCCAAATGTGGACAGGTTTCCTTTTTAGGTCTGGTTTCTTAGAATCTCAGGAAGTTTTTCCTTCCTAACAATGTCTCCGGCTTGTTCATTAGGGATCAACGGAAAGCTATAAATTTATATCCAGAATTCTTATTCCTGTAAATCTACTTTATTACAAGGTCAATTGTTCAAAGCACTAAATAGAGCTAAACTGAACTGAATTGAATGAAGAAGTCTCCAGTGTTGGCACTGGAAAGTATTCATGACAGAGGAGCTGTGTAACTTCAAGAGATGGTTGGTAAGTAGTAGCTACTAGTATAGTACACTAGTATAGTACACTAGTATAGTACACTAGTATAGTAGTTACTAAACAACTCGTGTTGCAATGTTAAATGTAACTATAAATATAAAAGTTTGAGTTGGTAACAGTAAATCCACTTCCTGTTGGGACACCTCCTACCACCCTGTGACTGATTATTTTCCTATATCAACATGTCTCCAAGTGTTTAATTTCTTAAGAGCCAGTCAAACCAAACTTTTCAAAATTGCTTGTGTTCTTATTTCCATTCCATTAATAAGGCTATGATCACATTACAAGCCACAATGTTCAATTTCGATGTTTTGGTAAGATGGGATTTGCATGTCATAACGGTTGACATTCATAATTACTGTACAAGTGACATTTATTTGACTCTAATGTGGATGAGTCTTTCCTCTGAAGTGATGCGTATGTGCATATCAATACATTTTCGCTCTGTAAAATTTGCTCAGTTCCTTCCAGTTTTGCTTTGATAGACTAATTGCGCCAAATGTTTACTAAATCACTGATTACACGTTCACTCCACTGACTACCTTCCCCGCTGTCCCACACCGCTGAAATGAAATCATTGTGCTGCCGGGGCTGAAAGCAAAAAGTTGCATGAATTCCGATCTGTCCGTCCTTATTCAAGTCGCATAAACACGTATTGGATATACAGTATCTCTGTATATAACTGTATAAAACATTATATTCTGAAGTTTTGAGGGTTCAGACTTGAACACTCAGCAACTACAATTCTTCTACCCTTATGAAAAACCACTATTGATACTGTATAACCAGTATTCTGAGCTTATGTGTAGAACTGCAACCGCAATTCAATAATGTTTTGTATTGTAACTTTCAATACACATGCCAGCTGTGGCTGCATCTACAATTATTCACAGTCTCTTGATGGTTAAATAATGGAAGTTTAACTTCTGATGAGTCAGAGAAATTGTGATGTTTACATGTACAGTACTGTATGGATAAACCGAGGGCTCTCTAGAGTCACCTTTCCAAGTGCCATTCCTTGCCATTCATTTATCAGTCGTGCTCCACACTAGTTAACATATGAACGATGGTTTTCATTTCAGTTTTTCACTTTAGACGTTGTTTGCGAAATAAAAGCTCTGCACAATGCTCCTTCCTCACACTTAGTCTGTCTAATTATAAAGCATCACATATATTTATAATGTAGAATTATTACACACTCCTTATAGTTTCATTACAACTGTCTATAAATCTAAAATTTATACATATAGTAAAACTGTATAGTTGGCGTGTCTGTACATTGGAGATATTTATGAAAAAATTATATGGGGGACATAAGATGAGTAATAGAACACGTTTTTTTTATGCATCACGTAAAAGCTACTGAACAAATTTTAATAAGGTTTAAAGGTGTATTTGGCAGAGCTTGAGGTAACATAGGCTTTGTTTTTTTCGTCGCAATAAAAAGAGAAAAAAAAGAGAAGATATGCTACGTTGAAATTTTAATGGAAAACAACTTTATATCATAAAAAAAATCGATCTTGAAAAAATCATTAGTTCATCTCAAAATTAACAGATGGCGCTGTACATTTTTTCTACACACTTATGAGTGTGCAGTTGAAATCTACTTAATAAACGCGACCTCACACCTTCACAGCATCACACGCACTTCACGGTAACACATCAACATTTTTGTTCATTCCAAAATTCGAAAGATGGCACTGTACATTTTTTAAATAAGCGCTTATGAGGGTGCAATTAAATTCCACATGAACAAAGTTGTGGGTACATCTAGTATTAAAATAAGCAAAATATAAAATTTGACAGGACAGAGTGTAATGGGAAATGAATAATTAATATTAAAACCTTCACCTCTCTCTTTAATTTAGGCAGACCTAAAAAAAAGGAAGAAGGCTCTCAGGTTATTTGTGGAAAAATTTGAAACATCAGCTTTTTCTTTGTTAAGTAGAGCTGACACTGGAGACTCCTTACAAAAGGCAAAACAATTGTCTATTATTGAAACCTTTGCCACATCAATAATTAGCTGTTTTATTTTCCTTAAAAAAAATAATAAGAAGAATAAGAATTTGTTATTATTATTATTTGGTGTAATCGCTATGCAAGTCCTTGTGCACTTTATTACCATAGAAACTATAACAAGCATGTAGGTATAAATATCAATTTAACAAATAAAACCATTACATTTACATAAAAATCTAATTTCATTAATCTGAGTCTGTTACTTAAGTATTATCATAAGAACCACAAAGTCTTTTTTTGAACAATAACTGCTTCAAAACAAACATCACAACAAAGCCATAAATGAAGGTTATTAGTGTTAAAAGTAAAATGTACAGATGTTGTTCCTTGTGATTAATGAGCTCCTGTTGCTTTTCAGAAAAGGGCCTGGGGAGCTCACAGAAAGAGCTTGCATTGCATAAAAATCGAAATGAAGCATTTCAGCCCTAATCACTAAGCAAAGACATTAAGGGTGTTATTAATAATAAAAAAAGCCGGGAAGCTCTGAAACTTTCATATATGCTGTGCCAGGGTTTTCATAAAGCTAAATTCATGGTATAGGGATAGGGAATTGCTTTTGAATTTACAAGAACGCAGGATGGGCTTCATTCGTGTTTCATCTGAGATATCCAGAATCTTATGTCCTTCTTCTGCGCTCGGCTTCAGACAGGAGCAATTCAAAAACGTCATTTCCATTCCAGACTTTGATTCAAACTGCATGTCGGCTTCTTATATTCTGAATTTCTGGGTGTTTGCTTTCAGACATTTCTTTTTTTCTTTTTTTGGCAAAACATGATGATGTCTTTATTGTCTGTGGTCAGAGAATACAGCACCGGCAGACCTTTGTATAACACACTTCTGTGAAGGAATAAGGCTCATTCAAATGAAACACACACACACTTATTTGATGCACATAAGAAAATAACTATCTAGCACTTTAGACTGGCACATAATGGACTACATTTTTCATATGTTTTTACACTTTATACTTTTACTTTTTTCATTTTTATTATTTTACTTAATTTTGTTTACCTAATTTCCAGTGTAAATTTGTGTAGGAATTTTTTTTTTGCTAAATCCTACATTTTTCATGATTGTTTTAGATTTCCTCACACTTGTCAAACTTATTTCCATAATCGTTTTGATTCTGTAAAGCTGCCTTTCGTCAATAACTATTGTTAAAAGTGCTACAGTATATACACTACTCACAATAAGTTAGGGAAATTGTTATTTACCCTGGGGACCATGTTGACCTCAGCGTATGGTAAGGTGACCCGATACTCATCAGTGAACAGGATGGTATACCAATGCTGCATTGTCCAGGTCAACATGGTCCCCAGGGTTTGCTTTGGTGGAGGAGGTGCAACAGTCTGGACAGGCATCACCAGTCAGCGCAAAACAGA
>JAQMYJ010000020.1:14543361-14564083 GCA_030014305.1 Clarias laeviceps
GTTTATGTTCACATACAGCTACATGACACACTGCATGAAAGATCATATTTGAAAAAGCATAATAGTGGCACTTTAATCAAATATCCCAGATATCAAACTCCCACACTTTGATGAATATTAATCTATGTTTCACGTGTTTGGTGTGTAATAGATTGAGTACTGAGATACTGGATTGTTTAATAGTTTATCAGCCAGTGAAAGATGAATTTGTGGAAATAGTTCTGTAATCTCAATATGTTAACATAGATCCCCATTCCACCTGCTGCAAGTAATGCTAATCCAAATAGATTTTATTTACCCAATTCCAAGTTCAGGTGATAAGCTTCAAACACTACACATTAATGTGAAACAGCTAGCTCGCTAATGGAAATGTATATATAAACCTCAAGTGATTACTGGCTCCAGCCTGCATTGCTGTTGTTGTATTTTGTTGTGGAATAGCAACGCTTTGCTGCTTAAGAGTTACCAATTACTTAGCTAACTACAGTATCTGGTGAGACACACAACACAATCATGGTAATGAGAGATTAATTAAAAACACATACACAACAAATGATTTCACTACTATAGGCTAGCATTAGATTACTGATTAATCCAGAAAATGACCACTAGCACAAAAAATTAGCTTAGCTCTATGTGTTTGTTTAGAATTAACAGAGAATTACAGAGGCACGTCTGCTCTTGCTGGCCTCAAACACATTTAAATAACTCTTTTTTACGTTGTTGAACAAAACAACTTTCAAATAAGGCCAGGGGTACTGAATTAGAGTCCAGCCCTATTTTCAGGCACTCAGTTTTGTAGGCTATTGCACTTATCTTGTAATACACTGCCTAGCCAAAGGGTTGACATTTCAGAAGGGTTACTGGGCTGCAGCAAGCAAAGCAAAATAACGATGAAGACTGCTGGAAATTGGGTTAAAAACCTGGAAAGATAGTGCTGAACCGTGAAATATGGGCAGGAAAAAAAAAATCAGGAATTCAGCTCACTTAAACACTTGTGATGAGACGACTTCACAGGATTGGGACTAAACAGCTGTGTGGCCATAAGAAAACCACTTTTTACGGAGACTTATCAGAATAAAAAGCTTCAGTTTGTTAGGAGGCATAAAGACTGGACTTTAGAACAACGAAAAAAAGAAAACAACATGTTGTCTGGTGAGTCCAGATTGACCCTGGTTGGTCAGGTGTAGGCTTAGCAACGTTGTGTGGCAATAAAATGAAGTCAGCTGATGATTTGAATGTACAGGTAGTCCTCGACTTATGAACGAGCTCCGTTCGGGGATCACGTTCATAAGTACGATTTGTTCTCAAGTCCAACAAAGTGAGTCCTATACGCCTTTGACACGAATATACGATATATAAAGCTTACCAATCCACGTGACTAAATCTGTCCCCTTTCCCCACACTGCCATCATGTGGCCAAAAATCATAATCACGCCTAAGGAAATTAATCTCACAGTGAAATGTGTTGTCTGTGCGTCTTTATCGCGAGGGGAATCCCGGACGCCATTGTGAATCAAAGCTGTTTTGCACTGTATTGGACTGTGAACTCTCTTTTGTTGGGGATCTTCCGAAATTAGGATTATTCACCATCAGGACAGCTTTACAGGACAGACATTTTCTATCATCGTGCTTCCGAACTGATTCATTGAAACCAGTGAGGCCAACTCATTTCTCCCGCACCTCCCCAATGCATTTTCATACATGAACTGGCCATCATATTGTTTGCTGTAATCAAAGCTAAAGGCGATGGAATCACCTTAATTGATTTTTTTCAGCCAGGCATTGTAGTAACATTCTGTGTTCAGGCAGATACATCTAATATGAGCAACCGGCAGATCGAAGTAAACCAGCCAAGGTAAAGTACCCTCAATGGTGTGTTATTTCCACTCATAATTAAGAAGAAACGACAGATGTCACATGAAGTAATGAAGTAGAAAGTGCAATATTTTATTTTAAAAGTAGTGGAGAAAAAGTAAAAATCCCTTGAAAGAATTTTACTTAATTACATTACCAAATTACATTTACTTTACGTAACTGTCCTCCCCCTGGTACACAGAACAACACAAAAATCTCATTACTAAACAGTACTGGTAACATGAATTAACCCTGAGAGCCACTGGATGGTGCTGCAGAGGTCAGCGTGAGAGGTGTGAGGTTTAAAACTCTACCTGTGAGGGAGTGAAGCCGGACATCCTGAATGCAGAGAAGACCAGAGGCACCTCGGATTTTAGCAGCATCTCTACGTAGTGAGCGGTGCAGGAGTAGAGAGGTGGAACGCCTGACTGAGCCATCTCTTCTGGCATGTGCACCTGAGGAAAATGTTTTATTAATCAGAAGGTTCACGTGTTACAGCTGTGAAAGTATCAGCGTGAATACAGCATACAGTATAAACCCAGAGTGCTGTGTGTAAGCACATGAACAAGGAACGAATTATGTTGTATTATATACCTATTTGTCTGTGTGTCTGTGTGTCAATGCACTGGGGTTTTTACTTGCTCAATGGCCTTGCAATAAAAATTTTTAAAAAATGATCAACCCCACTAATAAAATTTTTTTCTTCAAATCTTAAATATTTTACTTCTAATTTGAGTAATTGGTGCTACATCACTGAAGGTGAAAATGAGTTACTGATACTTGTGAAGAGTTAATAAGCAGAGCATTACTTCTGTGGCTGTGCCAGAGTGAGGCATGAGAATAACCATTTTTCATGCAGTGTTCGGAGAGAAGCCTACGCGTTTCATTATTATTGCTTCTACGCTCACGCTGCTGACAGTGACGCCAGGGTAGGGGGGGAGACACGCTGTGTGAAGGATCGTGTTCCTATTTAGAGATTCGAATCGTGGTGTGAACTCTGTGCCTTCTCTCCTTATTCCCTCTCTCAGTCCTTTACACTTTCTGATTTGCATGCGCTCTCGCACCGGTGACACAGCAGTGTAGGGTTACAATCAGGTAGACAAACTCCACTTAGTGGAGCATTACTGTTCAACATACATGCTGAGATGCTTTTAGTTGAATAGAGCATGAAGAGAGAGAGAATTTTTTTTTTTACTTTTCACATTTGTGGGGAAAAAGTAAATGAGAATGGGAGAGAGTCTCGCAATGTTTTACATATAATCTGAAACAGGACCGCATTTATGAGGAGCCTGATGAGCGGAGATTTAAAGTATATATAAATAAAAAGTATGAAATAAAAAGTATGAAATGTTGGGCTTAAATTAATTAAAAATAAAATCATATTATTTGTCAAACTGCAGTGGCGTAAGAGGAATAAATCAAATCAGAACAGTAATTTGGCTTCCGATCAGACTGCATCGTGGATTATTGTCCTATAACAGCACACCTCTAACTATTTTATCCCTTACAAGTCACACCACAAGAGGGACACAGCAGCTCATATATATAAATGATTAAAAAAAAAAAAAAAAAGAAAAAAAAAGGCCTTGCACTGTTACTTCATTTATGGGTTCCCCAAATGGACCAGAGGAAATTGAGAAAGAACAAAACAGACAAAAGCACATGGATTAAGAAAGAGTGCAGCTACTTAATAGGAAAAGGGGATATGAAACAAGGAAAGGCGAGACTGTTGTGGAACTGAAACCAGGAAGCCAAAATAATGCTCTTGCTCATGTTTAGCCCCGCCAGCAAAGGGGTTCTGGATAGAGTAGACTCACAGATCTGTAGATTCGAGGTGGCCACAGGAAGGCTGAAGTCAGTAGTCGTGAGAAACGCAGCAGCAGGGTGAGAGTGCGGCCAACGTCGCCACCCATCAGAAGGAAAATGGTAGACGACAGCCAGTCGTAACCAGGGTAATCGCCCTTAAGATAAACTCACGCAGCAAGGGTCAAGGAAGAACACTGCGTCGCATTGCTGAATGATGACTTTGTTCTTCCCTTAATGTATAGCACTTACACTTAACACTTAAGATTACTGAGGACAATTTTACTGGTCAGGTGTTATGTTATATTGAAAAAAAAATTATATGAAAAATTAATAGACTGATGCAGGATGATAATCATTAAAGAGGCATCAAGTAAAGATTAGTTTTGCTTTTTCCCCCCCCCCTTATAATTGGGTCTTTAATGATTAAGTGGTTTAGCAATATAAATGATTCCTGGTCTTAAGCTACCCCAAAGATCTATGGAGCTCAAGAGGGTATCTCAAAAAATAAAAGTGCATCCAAACAGTCCGGATTGGAATCCATTTTCCAGAGACTTTTTTCAGTGACTTCACGCACTTTTGCTAAAGCTTTGACTTAATCCAAACAAAAGCCATTATCACTGAAAACAAGGAGGAAAAAAAGCCACTTACATGATCCACAAGACCATTAAAACAGCAAGCATGCACAGAGTGACAGAGTTTAAATTTAGTTTAACACAGTAATGCACAGACCCTGTGGCGAGGATTGCGGACAGTTAGAGATTTTAAAACCAAAGCCTGCTGTGATTTGCCCCGTCTCTCTCCCAGACATACTTAAACAAAGTGAAAAACAGGTGGGTAACGTGGCCCCAACTGTACCTCTCCACTAACTACCAGTGTAGGTGCTCCACAGGGATGTGTACTAAGCCCTCTCCATTAATCCCTGCACATGACCCCAAAATCATTTTTAAAAACTTGCTTTAAAACAACCGTGACACGGCACAACAACTTCTGATGCAATGTGGAGAAAATAAAGAACTGGTCATAGATTACAGGAAGCAGACAAGAACTGGAACAGCAGTGGAAAGAATCAAGAGCTTCAAACTCCTCAGGGCTCATATCTGTGAGGATATCGCATGGCCCACACACACTGGAGCTGTGGTAAAGAAGGTATAACTACTGTACATCTCTACCATCTACGAGAGCTGAGAAGTTTTGGCACGAATCCTGCAGTCCTCAGGTCTTTCGACAAAGGTACCATTCAAAGCATCCTGACCAGCAACGTTACCTGTTGGTTTGTGAACTGCATGGGTCTCAAGTGCAACAAGAATGTCCATGGGGAAGTAAGCGTTCCTCCCTGCAAGAGAGGCTCTGAGGACCATAAAAGACCCCTGCCACCTGAGCCACAATCTCTTTTCACTACTACCTTCAGGTAAATGATATACCAGCATCAGGGCACGCACCAACCAACTCAGGAACATTTTTTCTCCCACAGGCCATTTGTCATTAATACTGCTTATCAATAACCAATCACAGCAATAAAGGACATTTAAATTTTTAATAATTGCTCAGGTCTGCTATGGTGTGTCATTTTTAGCACTACGCTATTGCACACTGCATTTTAACAGACTGCTGTTTTTTTTTCTTTTTACTACTATTATTTATACATAGTATTACATATTGTACCCAGAATGTCAAACTCCCACAAACCATATTGCATCTTATGTTTTCTACTTTTTATTTATCTTATTCAATTCTTATTTCACTGTTAATGACTTTTTAAATGATTTTTACTCTTAGTAACTTATGTTTTTACTGCATTGTTTTTTTCTCCCTGCACATAAGAATTTCACTCACCTTTTATACTTTACTTCGTAAACTACTGTATGTAAACTGTGACATGATCTTTTTAATCATGCTTTATACATTTCTTAAACAAGTAGTCATCCAATACAAGTGAATGTCAGTGTTAATAAGAAACTTCGTTAATACCTGTTTATTGATTAAGCATTGCTTATATGACATATTATATGCAAATATGTTATTAGCAGATTCTTATTTTAAATCATTTTTTTTAAAACAAACCCTGTATTTTTTTTTACTTGACAAAAGCACAGCATTTTGTTGATATTGTGAGTGTACACAAATAAAAGGTGACAGATTTAAATGATGTGTTATACTGTACCTATGTGTAAGATCAAAAATTATGGTGCATTTTAGGTCCTTATCGCTGTTATCAGGAAAAAATGCAAGTGATCCCAATGGGGGGTTTGTAGACGGCAGCAGGTTTTAAAACATTCTGCAATATTCTAATCCTGGTCCTAACATATTTTTAATGCCGTGCCCCTTCTCACCCTTCAAAGATGCACTTTCTGCACTTGGATCTCACTGTGGATACATAAACCGATCAGACATAATATTAAAACGCAATTCTATGGATTCCCATTGTGCCATCGGGCAGCTCTGAGCCCTCACAGCACAACTCCACAAGACCTGGGGCTGTGCTATGGTGTCTGGTACCAGAACGTTAGTGGCAGACCCTTTGCATGCATAGCACTTCCAAGGGACGCTCAATCATATTGGGATTTGTAGACCAGGTCAGTGGTCTTGTGCTCTTTGTGTGTGTAACAATTTTTGCTACATTGGCTTGTCTGTGATATTGGACCAGATACTGTAGATTGACCTTTGGTCACCACAGGCATGGGTAAGCCTTGAGTGCCCATGATCCCATCACCAGTTTACTGGTATATAACTAATCATCAATGTTAATGTTATGGCCTGAAACACCCTGAAAGCCTGGGCATTGCTTCAGTTTTTAATCTGACGTTGATGCTGTAGGTTTGTACCCAAGATCTTCTGCTCTTTCAAGGGTTTCGGATGGTGATTTATTCACAATTTGATCATCCTGTAACCACAAAGTTTTTACTTCTTTCATCCTGAACATTGTAATGATACACAATCCCTTTATAAGGTGTAACCCATACACAGTCGTGCTTTATTCCTTGTGAAATCTCATGGAGTTGTCCTCTCTTGTTTGCTCATGGTTCCAAATCCACATCTGCATTTCTGTAAAGCTGCATTGGGAACCTACACAAACTGAACTGAATTTCCTCTTTGGTTTGCTAAAGATGAAACCAATGGTTCAATGACACTGGTTTGTTGGTGACCATTACTGCTTTCAATCTGACAAAGCATTGATGAGAAACATCATGTCCGCTAACAGTTTCAAAACTCCCAAACTCAACAGCATCTGACTGAAGTGTGATAAAGATTGGACTGCATTTGTAAGAGTAACAGGCACAAAGTTTTCGTTTCGAATTCAACCCTCCTGTCCAGTACATTGTACTCAATATAATAACTGATTCAAAAGAATAAAGAAGCATGATTTTGTGTCAAGTGGTTCACATGTTCTATTCTCTTATTTGTCTGTTCCTAGTTCTCCTTGTATAACAGGCTCAAGATGTTCTAGACATTAAATTTGATGATGATTGCCCCAAATTTGCATGAAGAGGTACACAAAAAAGAAAAAGGTACACATTCCAGATGGTGGTCATTCCAATAGGGCGAATATTACAACAGGGTGTATAATTAAACTAAAAATAATTCCAATGTACAAGACCATTGTCAAGTCAAGTCTAAGGCAAGATCAGAAACAAAAATCTAACAAAAAAACCAACAAAACTTTCTCAAAGTTAAGCCTTTACTTCAACTGTTAGACCGGCTTCTAGACTCTCTTACATGAGCAAGGTTATATTTAGAGAAAATAAAAAGCTTTTATTTTATCTTCTCACCATGTCTCACCATCACTTCAATGTTTAATCTCACCTTCATACTGAAGATTTGTACCAAGACCAAGACCAAGGCCAATCTTAAGACTGAGCTTGATTTGTACAGCCCTACTGTACACATGCACATCTTATCTATAGACTGTATATAAGATGGACAGAATAGTACATTTGATTCCCGGTGTGCCTTGTCAAAGACAAGAGGTTTGGAACTAAAAGTTTGCCATATTGCTTACACTTGCATATTTTCGCATCGTAGGCGACGGAAATCTCAGGGCTGCCGACTTCTCTTCAATTTCTATATGGAAAGTCAAAACATTCCAGACAGCAGGGAAAAAGCATTTCTTATCTGGCATCCATAGTGACAGCTGAGCTCAACACAGCTATTGCTTATCCAATATGAACTGCACTGTCAATTTAAACTCATAGGCTACATAGACAAAATAGGAAATATTTCACCATAAATAAATCCGAGAGTTATCAAAAGGATAAAAAAAATAGGCCACTTACTGGGGAAGAAAAAAAATCCAGTGAAGAATAAAAGTTTACTGAAGAGCAAGGTAAAAAGTTTTGAGACAAAATTGAAATTCAATGTTTAGTGACACTAAGTAATCACAAGATAATGAGAATACTTTATTTTATGCAAATAAATTGCTATGCAACTATTACTATTTAGTATGAAGTAATTTATTCTTCGGCAGCCCCTTTAGTGGGTGTATCCTGCCTTGTGCCCAGAGTTCCCTGTTTCTTAAATCTGACAATTTGTTACTGTATCTAGGCAGCTTTAAACAACAATATATCACACTTTTAGTCATACACATGTAACTCTATCTGGGAAATCATATTACAATATGAGGAAATTGTAAATTTATTGTAAATCATTGTGATATCATACTGTATCAAGCAACTTCTCTTTAACTTCTTAAAGTAGCATACCTTTTTTTTTTAAAGAAAAAAAAAATCAGCACACACGGTCGTTTCGGATGGTCATACGTTAGATAGATATAAGAGAAACCCAGACTGAAGCGTGAGAAGAAAGGATACAGAGATCAGACTGGATTGCGATGCGCTGATGAGACAGAAACTCCTGACAGTGTTTGATAAGAAGACAGAGATCCTGCTCTGTATTCTCTCTCACTAACTTCAGCAGTGAGCCATACCTAAAGAGACACATTGAAGTTAGAAGCTATAAAATAACACTAGGCTTTAAAAAGCAATACTACAACATATGTTCTAAACGAAATAGTACATCTTATACTGTACTGTATATTCAGCTGTAGTAAATCACTGCAGTACAGAACAATAATCAGCAGATTAGCACCATGAAGCTGATGTTTTATTCCTCGTATTCTACAGCGATTGCACACGATTACAATTTTTTATTCAGAACCACATATTTGTAACATTTATCCATTTACAGTTAATGTTGCAGAATATCTCTGATCATGTTTTTTTTTTAAAGCAGCCATAAACAGCAGTAACAACAACAAAACACATTTTATGTTGGTGAGAAAAATAAGATTATTTCAGAAGAAATAAATCGTTGTCATTGTCTATACTGCTTTATGCTGTATAGAGGGTCACAGGGGGGCCTGGAGCCTATCGGAGACTTAGGGCACAAGGCGGGGCACACCCTGGACAGGGTGCCAATCCATAACAGGGTACTCACACATGCTCATTTACACACTATGGAGAATTGGGAACTCCAATTCGCCTAATCTGCATGTCTTTGGACTTCTGGGAGGAAATCGTAGTATCTGGAGAAAACCCACCAAGCACAGGAAGAACATGCAAACTCCATGCACACAGAGGCGGGAATCGAACCCGGACCCTGGAGGTGCAAGGCGACACTAAGCCAATGTGCCGCCAGAATTAATAAATAAATAAATTACTTTGATTAATTTTAATTATATAACAAGCATTAAATAATAAACTAGCATTAATTTAACATTATTATTGCAGAAATTAGAGATAGAACTGTAGTTTTTAATATGAATGAACACCTTGTGACCAATCAGAACTGAGAATTTAACACCACTATGGAATAAATATAGAGAACTGAATAGTTGTGACCTCAACTGTGCACTCTCCAGATAGGGGGCCAGCATTTAAAAAAAATTTTTTTTTTAAAGAAAATCACCAATACTGTAAGTTCACCGTAAGTTTAATTACGTGGTGAAAGGCAACGTATTACAGCACAAGCCTGCTGTAAGGAATTTGTGATTATCTCCTTGCTCAGGAAGAAAACAGCAGATTTTCCTCCTGCGGCCGAAATACCAACCTGAGAGTCAGGCTGATGCCCAGCTGTTCCACGGGCGTCAGACTGCGAGCCTTTATGTCGTGATCCACAACTATAAAAGACACAGTAAAGACAAATTACTGCACATTTATGGTGCTATCTACACCAGCCATGCATGCCACTCTCAATAGCTGAGACGGTAACAATGCTCGGCTGACAGGACGATCCTCGGCGCTTTTTGCGCAGCGCCGACTTCTAGTCTGCCCGGCGACGGCAATTCATCACTGCTAAGCATGGTCTTAATTGGTTAAATGCCCTTGGCGAGAAGGAAATGAGCCCTAAGATGCGATTATGAAGCCACTCCTCTGTCCTCATTAATATTAGAACGATGGCAGGAGTGTAATGATGACATGACGCAGATAAATACGTTTATCTCAATGTAGTCAGTCTTAAACAGCCCGTGGTACAGATCACATGAGAGTATTTCTTAAAGCAGGGTTAAGTGAATTTTCAGACATGTGACTGATTAATGTGTATTACTAATAAGAAACAAAGAATTTACCAATAACTAGCTGGGTTAAAAGGAATGCATAAAAAATACAAGTATTGTAATATTGTAGACAATCTGCTGCATAAATGATAATCAAAAAGTAAACAATAATTCTTACTTCTTCATGACAAACCCATATTTGTTTACACGTTCTATAAATGTGGAATATATACTGCGGCAAAAAATTTAAAATCAAGTCTCAGTTTGACTTGAACATATATAGGACAAAGTGTTCCCTTCATTTCTTTGGAGCAGTATATAACGTCCAATGAATACATTATGATTACATTATAAGGCATGACAACAATGGTACATTTATGCATGAAAATACATTGCAGCTTACAGCACCTATTGAAAATTCTTAACAGAATAAGCCGTGATTATAACACATTCAAATTCAGCTCCAGTCTGCTTGCTTGGTGCATTGTATTTAGTCATACCTACTATAATTATCCTCATGTTAAACCTCAGAAGAAAAATTAATCAGGATTGGTCTCTAGCAACAAGTTTTAAAATATTTACTGCAATGCCTTATGAACGCAATATCGCATAATGGGATTTTATTCATAGCTTACTGTAACCATGACCTTTTTAGAAAGTGTTGCCAAACAGAACTTACGGAAAAAGGAACTCTTCCTACCACTATTTAAAAGCTCTACGAAAATGTCCAATCTTTTATACTTTTTGAAAAATGTGTTATGCTTGTACATTATTCAAATACATTTTTCATATACTGTTATCTCTCTTTAAGTTAAGTTTTTAAGCTAAGCCTTTATTTGTCACATATACTGCACAGTGCAATTCTGTCTTTGCATATCCCAGCGTAACTGAGGTCAGAGTGCAGGATCAGCCATGATACAGAGCTGCTGGAGCAGATAGGGTTAAGCGCCTTGTTCAAAAGGCCAAACAAGGTGGCAACCTTTTTTCAAGTGCGCATGCGCGAGCGTGCAGTGAAGCAATTTCCATCTGGGATTAATAAAGTTCTTTGAATCTTTTTTGAATCTGTCTGAGCTGGAGCTCGAACCGATGACCTTCCGATCAGTAACTCAGAGCCCCAATACAGAGGCCTCAGTCTCTGGCTGCATGGACATGCTGGAGAATGTGGGCATTCTGCTTTTCAGCATAAGCAAAACATCAAACATGAAGTGGAGGGGCTATAACAGGAGAAGACCACATCAGGTTCCAGGTGTGTCAGCCCGGAACAGGAATCTGAGGCCGTCATGGGCATAGACTCACCGAAACTGGACATCTTAACTTTAGAAAAAATAATCACCTTGTATGTACAGTAATACTGACCTTTGTATTCTGCAGGTGGGAAGAAGCAGTGAGGTGGAGATGATGAGAGGTGCAGCACTGCCCTGTCCAAAAGATCAGCTAACACTACGGAAAACGGCACACCATGCACAGCAAACAGATATAATTTTTTTTTTATGTTATTATAATTCTCTTTAATTTGGTGAAGATTCCTTGTAAGAGTTTTATATACACACTAATCATGGCTCATGAAGGTTTTATAATGTGTTACCGTGCTGTAATGCAAGTGTTCCTATTTATAAGAATGCTATGTACCATCTTCAGGAAAATTTACCAAATTCAAAATTCATGAACTAGGACTAATATGGATCTAAACATCATTAAAAAGTGAAATCTCAGGCCGTGGTCATAA
The DNA here is from genome assembly GCA_030014305.1 of Clarias laeviceps. Classification (NCBI taxonomy): domain Eukaryota; kingdom Metazoa; phylum Chordata; class Actinopteri; order Siluriformes; family Clariidae; genus Clarias; species Clarias laeviceps. The sequence continues at coordinate 14,555,241 of JAQMYJ010000020.1, forward strand.
CTCATTATTGGGAATCGTATAATTTATAAAGAAGACAGGACTAAGATCACAGCCCTGCAGAACACAGTGTGGATTCGTGCTGTGTTTGTGCAGTCTAAATCCAGCTTAAGAGACAAATACAATTTCATCTGTCTTTCAAGGAACAAGTTGGCTGGCAGATTGAAAAAGAGAGACGAAAACAAATGAGGCAGAACATGGTTGAAAATAGGACATTTCTGAAAGTTGACTGTTTTTGATCACAGTGACATCAAATCAAAGTATTTTACGTTATACATTTCAAGGACACAGATCTCAGCCAATTTCAAGGTGTGCTCAAGTCATACTTTTGATTGTGCAGAATAACAGAACATGGTTATGAGAGTAAATATTGCCTTTATTTTCTCTATACAATCCCCTTCTACACTAATGCACCTATCACAGTGTTTCACTAGTGCTTGGATATCATCAAGGTAGAAAGTTTTCTCAGTACACCAGAGCTATGATCAGACTGCCTGCTTTACTTTTGAAATACCCACCTTCCAGGAACCCCTTTAATGGCCCCAAACATGTGGAAATGGCTTGAAGTGAGGTCAGGACTATACATGGGATGTGGCAATAACTCCCAGCTGAGCTCCTGTAATGTGCAAGTGGTGCAATGGGTAGAATGAGGCCAGAGTTTCTGACCAAAAGCAGGTAGGCGCACTGAGAAATCTTTCTACTTTGATGGTATCCAAGGACTAGTAAAAAAAGTTTTTTTCCTTACTTTTTAATCAGATAACTGTATTCCTAAAGTCCTGGTTTGACCTGGATTATTTATACAGTTTGTGATTTCTGTCTGAGCTGTTAACCCCATGCTGCTTAAGTCTGTATCCTCAGTGCGTTGATGTCACTGCTTACCGCTTCCTGTAAGGACACTGGATTTAGTGATAAGGGCCTTGCACAAGTGTCTCCTGCAGCTGTCCATCCAGTTTTCATCTCTCTCTCCATTTTTAGAAGATGTCAGGAAAGCGCTGACCTCAGAGTCTGTAGAGAAACACAAACAACATGAAACATGCTTTAAAAAAATATATATATTCATGAATTTCTCATGAAATTCAAAACTCATCTTGGCTTAGGAAGTGTACGAGTCTACACCTAATCAACTGTCACCTAATCAAAAGTGTGACCTTTGATAAGACTAGAAATGCCATGCTCTTTGCCTTACAAATGTTTTACCAGACAAACCGAATAAATCGGGGTCATTATGCTCAGGAGCTGGTTTGCTTCACAGATCTTTGGTCATGTGATGTTGTGACAGCTTTTACTTTGAAAAGTAGTGACCTGACAGTATATAAGAGTTGAAGCTCAACATGAAGCAATATTTCAGTAAATATGTTACTACAATCTCTGTATAAATAAATACAATCCTTTGGATATCTAACTCAGAGATGATGATACACCGATCTACCTTCATTCAATTATTTTAAATTAGTGTAATGTTTCACTTTTCAAAGGGGAAAAAATTGACATTAATATATGAATGTGACTCCACAGAGCCATATCAAATGCATGGCTGGTTTTATTCCTTTATCAGGATTTAATACCAATTAAACAAAGCTTACCAGAGAATTAAAAGTGACAACTTAGCAATTATGAGTCTGAACTTGGTGATTATTTTAAAGCCCCATCTGAATCCCAGGATGGAGGATTAAGTTCTCAGATGGTTGTGAGGTGAATTGTAATCACAATAAATACACCGATGAGACTCTTGTCCTTTCTATCTGACCCCAGCTAGTCTGCTGAAATATGCCTGCTCGGAAAGATGTATTCGGCTTATATTTAACCTCAAAGGACCATAATAAACGTCTGATCATTTTAATGGCTGAATGTTTACACGCCGATTAAAATATTTATTTAGATAAGTATGCGATTTATATAATATGACAAATCCCCTTAAAATAAATGTGGTTATAAAAAATGCAAGTTTTATTAATAAGCGAATTTTTCATGAGCATTTCCAAAATGACTAGGGGTTATTATACTTTGTTGAGGGAGAAACAATGCTGACACGAAAAAAAATAAATAAATAAATAAAAGCTTTTGAGCAAATTGCAACAGATTCTGCAAAGCTTATACATAAAGTGGCACTAAATGCTTTTTAATCATAGTAGAAGTAGGATGGCAGTTTGAAATAAGGCAATTATGTTCCTGCATAAATTATATACATCAATCTTTGGCAATACTACTAGTTTTATGCAATACCTCAAGTCATGCACATTTTGAAACCAAAGTATAGCTTTTCTATGTCTGTTTCATATTTATTTTTTACTTTTACAGTCTCAGAAGGCATTTCACATGTATTATTCCTTTGAGGTAAGAATTTGAATCAAGAACTTTGCAGCCGGATTTCTTAAACCTGAAGGAGGTGACTAGGGCCCATTTCCTCCTAACAAACCTTGGTAAAGAAACCTTTTTTATATATATATACTGTTTTATTGAATCTTGTGAACAGCAACAGTCAAACAATCAATTCACAGTCTAGAGGAAATTTTAAAAGACGACTTAGAGTATAAATGCTAGAGATTATAAACAGCAGCCAAGAGATTTAAGTGGACAGAAAGTATGTTCTTTTATGTATATAAGTATGAGCTCATATTTAACTAATTTCTTATTGCTGATGTGAGGATCTTTATTTGCAGTTTTTGAACCAAAGTAAGGGGGAAATGCAGCCCAAAAACCAGTGTTTAGCCAGCAGCTTCATACCTTGCTTTGTCCAGGAGGCCTTTGGCATTTCGAGGGTATAACACGAGGGCACAGGGTAAGATGAGAAGAGCAGCCATGGGTATGGATCATTCCCCTGAAAGCGAAATACACAACAGTTAAATAGAAATACCACTGCCATGGATCATATTAGGGAACTGAGTGAATAAACAAAACGGTTTAAATATAGCAAGGAGAAAAAGTATCAATTGGTGTATGGTTTAACATCCAATTTAACTTATATTAGAAGAAATGAGCACTCTAACCTTCTCTAGTGCTCTCGGAGGAAGACTCCTTTCAGTCGGGCCACCGATCACATTCATCCGAACCAAGAGGTGGTTTCTCTCAACAGACAGGCCATCAACGATAAAGTCACTGCAGAAAAGTACAGGTGAAACATTATGCATTATCTTAAAAATGGTGCAACATCTGGTTAGTATTAACAAACACCTTTACTTTTCACTGACAGGAAATAAATAAAGGACCTTCAATTAGGCACAAGTCACTGACATTGGTAACAAATCCCATATATTTGGACAATTCAATTCAATTAAAGGAACCTTCTGGTCAGAAATATTTCCCTACACCAGCTTGAAGCTTGCTTCTGTAGTTTTGCACTGGGGTTACCAATCTAATGTGGCTATAAGTTCAAGAAAGTCTTAACTGACAGATCAGTCCGATGCTGGTGTGCTATACGTGCTGACAAAAGAATTAGTTCCAGCTAACAAGTTAACTTTTCCTTATCTATCTCATGACCGTTGGTCCATTTCTATAGAACGCAGTGCGTCATAAAGTGTAAACAAGACCATTTCTGATGAACTTACACTACCAAGTTTCCAGTTAGCACTGGCTTCCATTATATGATTATGCGATAAAATATGCAAGCTTCCTTTTTTTTGTAGGCCACAATGACATCCAAATTGAAGAAGTTTAGTCATTTAGTGTTTAAATGCATCTTTGCCTATTGACTACATCTGTAAAAAAAAAAAAAAAAAAAAAAAAGGGACATTGGATAAGGTATGATTCGGTGTGTAAGGATGCAGCACGTACTCTTGGCCAGGTGAAGATTCGATAACGTTGTCCTTCTGACTCTGAATAAGGACGTCTGAAAGTTTATACTGAGACTCCAGGAGCAGGAGGGAGTCCAGGTTACAGCACACTGCACTCAGAAGTCTAAAGGAGGAAATAAAGGAGAGGTTGATCAATTCAATAGAAATGCGTGTGTTTGTCTTTAGCGTAAAATTGTGCAAAAACAAGACCGTTGTGCGGTTTTAGAGATACAAATCAAAGCCAAAGTAGTACTTACTGTACAACTGTGCTTTGTTCATCAAACTAATACACATACGTGGTAGATCAGTGAAATGATAAAAGCCTGGACTTTTGTTTTGAGGATGTTTTTTTTATAAGTGGAGAGTATCGGAGAGTGAGAGTGAGTGTGAGTGTGTGTATGTGTGTGTGTGTAGGTGGGTGGAGGGTGCAGAACTGAGCTGGTGTAACTGTGATGAGACTCTGTGATTTCCCTCTTTAATGGATTCTAACGATGGTACTAAAGCTTGATTGGAGAGGATTCTCCACATCCTTAAAGAGTAAAGGTGAATCAAAGCAAAATCCTGCAAATTAAAGCATGAATATAGCATGCATACATACATACATACATACATACATACATACATACATACATACATACATACATACATACAGTTAGTTCTGACCAAGCAATCTGATTGGCCAGGAGGGATTCCACGAGTGATGATGATAATAGACAGGAACAGCACTGGGATGTTTAACTATATGTAGTATTCCGCAGTACTGGAAAGAGCCGCCTGCCAAAACCAACATTCAAAACCAATCATGGAAGCACATTCAGCAAGAAAACACATCTGGTAACATCATGTCCATGTTCTTGAAATTCATGGCTGCAAAGCTGCAAAGCTAACTATTTTCTAACCTACAGCTGAATCCCAAATCCCTCTCTAACACAGGATCTAAAGCACTCCTTGCTGGGTGGAACAAGGGATGCTAACTTTCACCCTATATAACTCACCAGCTTCCCATTTAACGTTATTTGTGATTCAACCCTGGAACACTGAAGTTAACTGATCTGATATTCTAAAGCAGAATCTGTGTAAAATAAAGTAAAAAAAAATAAAGTAGTAAAACTACTTTCACCCCTGGTAACTGCACTAACCGTCCGTCTCTAACTGTCGGTCACCAGCCAGTCTTGTTCCTTTAGTAGTGCCAGTAGTGGAAGGATATGCCTTGACAGACCAAAATAAGGTCATGCATTTGTGCTGAATTTCAGCAAGGCTGTGATGTGGCCATAGGCATGAGGGTAGGTGCCCTAACCTCTATGTAAAGATATATATTATTAAATATTTTATATATATATACACCTATGTATATGCAAAATGTGCAAATTGATTTACTAATGAAGTTCATAACGGGCTGTTCTTTCTTATAAGTTTTCCTTTCTTACAATTATTATTTTTTTGCCCCCTGAAGAATGTGCAATTTAGAGAAATGGCACATAAATATGCCAAATTCAGGTTGCTTAGATTTTATTTAATTTTATTTATTATTTATTTTTTATTTATTTTTATTTAGTATTTTATATTTTATTTACCTTGTATTAACAGTGCCAACAGCACTTAAATAGATTGTGAGCCTCATCAGAACATTCACTCATTTATTTTGCCTTGGGTTTTCCACTTCAGTATTCTGCAGCTTTTAACCAGCATTATAATGATTATACACTTATTATAACTCTTTAGGTACACCTTGCTAGTACTGGGTTGGATCCCTTTTACTGCCTTAATTCTTCACGGCATAGATTCAATAAGATGCTGAAAACTTTCCTTAGCGATTTTGATATATATTGACATGACAGCATCATACAGTTGCTGGAGATTTCTCGGCTGGGCATCCATGATGCAAATCTCTTGTCCCAAAGGTGCTCTATTGGATTGAGATCTGGTAACCGCGGAGGCCATTGGAGTACAGTGAATGCATTGGCATGTTCAAGAGACCAGTTTGAAATGATTTTAGCTTTGTGAAATGGCACATTATCCTGCATCATGGGTATGATGGGTACACTGTGATCATAGAGTGATGGACATGGTCAGCAACAATACTCAGGGAGGCTTCAGCAATTAAACATGGTTCAGTTGGTACTAAAGAGCCCAAAGTGTGCCACGTAAAAATATGCACCACACCATTACACCACCTTGCACCTAGCTTGGATCTATGCTTTCATATTGTTTACACCAAATTGCGACCCTACCGTCCAAATGTTACATTAGAAAGCGAGGCCCATAAGACCAGGCAACATTTTTCTAATCTTCTAATGTCCAATTTTGGTGAGGCTATACAAATTGTAGCCTCAGTTTCCAGTTCTTAGCTGACAGGAGTGGCACCTGGTGTGGTCTTCTGCTGCTGTCGCCCATGTACTTCAAGGTTTGTTATAACGAGTTGTTATTTGAGTTACAGTTGCCTTTCTATTAGCTCGAACCAGTCTGGCCATTCTCCTCTGGCATCAACAAGGCATTTTCACCCAGAGAACTACTGCTCACTGGATATCTTCTCTTTTCCAGACCATCTTCTGTAAACCCTAGATATGGTTGTGTGTGAAAATCCCAGTAGACCAGCAGTTTCACTAACAGTCAGACCATCCCGTCTGGCAGCAACAACTATGGCACGTTCAAAGTCACTTAAATCACCCTTTCTTCCCCATTCTGATGCTCGGTTTGTACTTCAGCAGATTGTCTTGACCATGTCTACAGTACATGCCTTAATGCACTGAGTTGCTGCCATTGGATTGGCTATTTAGATATTTGCTTAAAAGAACAGTTGAACAAGTGTACCAAATAAAGTGGCCAGTGAGTTTAAAGTGTGTGCATGTAGCGAACTTCTGAGTCAGTTTGACATTTTCTTTAGAAGTTAGAGAAACTTAGCCTGGCTTTAAGGAACACACAGCAGACTCAGCTTATTTGCATAATGTTTTAAACCCTATTTTGCATGTACTGTAATGTAATTATTTATTGGAAATCATCCGGAACTTTTCTGTTCACTTTTGCATATGCATTTACTCCCTTTGTACATGCGAATGAGCACGAGTTACTTGGCATCAGAATGAAAGCGGTGGGAACTAGTCCTTTGATGTCTTTGTTTAACATGTATTGAATTAACTCATCCGCATTATTTGCTTTGAGCTATCTATCTTTTCAAATCTAAATATCAGATTCACTTTCTTGTCACATATTCCTCATAAATTCAATTGATAGAAAAGAGAGAAAAATGAGTGAATGAACCTCCTCTCAATTCAAAATGCTGAATTGATGCCTTTTAAATGATAAACTAAAAGCTTTCTGCAGGTGTGCATGTTTTGATGTCTTTCATATATAAGCTGCATAATCACACAGGTTATTTGATAGCCCTTGTCCTCAATAGCTTAAACCTCCTCTAAGTCTCACTAACACTCAATATAAGAAACTCAGCAAACAACAACCTGTTTTTACATTCACCCCTTACAGAGGAATGTTATGTTGATGTGTGGGAGGGAAAAGTATATTGCTGTGAGTGATGATGAATATCTGCGAGGCGGATTTAGACCCGACACCTCCAGTGTAATGACACATTCAGTCACTGAGTCAGACGTGATGGGTGGGAGCCAACCCTGCGAGCCCTTTACCAGCCTACAGCTTCCTTATGTGTGACTGTATTCATGTTTCAAATTACAGTTATCTGGATTATTTTAAAAGATAAGGAAGAGCATTCATGCATTGTGTTGGCTGTGTGAATATGTGACAAGATGAAGCAATGATATCCTGTATCTCTGCATTCAAAGACTTAACAAATGCAGACAATAAATAGACATGCTAACTTTTTTTTGAGGCTAAATTTTTTTGAAAGGTTAAGACAGATTCCTGGCTTGATAAACACTTATTCTCAGGATTCTACCACCTCTTTCATGAAGCTAAGCTAAGAAACTAGGCTTAAAACCTTAACACGCCTTCTGGATTGCGATAAGATAAAGAGATAAAGGGACTTTATTATCATTGTAGTGATAAAATGAAATTTGTTTGGTAGCTCGCAGAGACCAGCAGCAATAAAGAAAATGTAGGAATAAACAAAAGATAATTGCACTAAAATATAAATATAACATACAATGGAATATATGAGCAGTGGGACTTGGATCCTGGTGCAAACAGTGCACCAAACTAATTTTGACTCCTTGTCAGAAATAAGGAAGTATTCCACAAATTGTCAAGTCCACAAGTATTTCACAAATAAATACAATGGTAATCACCATTAGCCTCTATGGTCCCTAGCCGGACTACAGAGGTTCCCAGATGGATGGATGGATGTATGGGATTGCACAAATTATACTACTAATACTTATAATAATAATAATACAGTTTCAGGATCACCTACCCCTATTCTTTGGTTTTGACCAGTCCTAAAACCCAAAGCACTAAAACTACAACCTCCTTCTAAAGAAGTTAAACCTACAGTATTTGAGATACTTTGCACTGCTTCTGGGGTGGCTGTAAACCTCTTACTAGGTGGCTAACATCACTTTTTCCTCAAGAAGCCAAACACTCCTTCCCAGAGGTAAACACTACCTCAGGTAAACCCAAACCCTGCCATCAAAGACTCCTTATACTGTAGGAGGCTGAACACTCCTTCCGAAGTGAGTTATCCTAGTTCTGGAGAATTCAAAAGCAAAAACCTTCACATTCTGGGAAGGCTTAATCCCTCATCTTGGTTATCTTCAATCATTCATGAGAAGCTAAATTATTCTTCTGGGGAAGACGCATCCTGTTCGGTGTTATCTTCATTCTGAGGAAGGTAGCTTACCTCCCTCTTGTTACACTCCTTTATTGAGACATAAAGTCTCGGGTGAACATAAGTCATGGTTGGTTTTTAACAGTCCTTCTGGAGTGGCTGTATTCTCCTTTGGGGGGTCGACCACAGGTCAACCCTTTTTTGGGTTGGCCAAATATTACTTCCTGATGAACAATTCATCTAATAGTTCAGGACTGGAATTTCCTACCTGAGTCTCCAGGAACAAACTGGACTCCATTTAATTTAACACATCTCCTGTTATACTGAACTTCCAGTCTCAC
>JAQMYJ010000020.1:14573228-14586037 GCA_030014305.1 Clarias laeviceps
AGTGGGACTCCACTAAACAAATGTTTTTTTTTTTTTTAATGATGAACAATATATCTTAATGTCTTATGAGACTGTAAATTAATTACTGTGAGACTGTACATTATTTTAAGACTTTGAGTTATTATACTGTATAGTTAAGTTACTTTAGAGTTTATTTAAGTTACTTTAAGGTACACTAGGACCATAAGTTATTGTGAAACTGTAAGTTACCAAGGCACAACAAAACTGTAAAAAAAAAAAAAAAAAAAGAATTTTTTTTGTTGTTTGTTTGTTTTAGTATAATAAAAAAAAAAAAAATCAGAATCACCTAAAGATTTTTTTCCAAGTAGAATAGCCAGGTATAAAACTTGACAAAATATGGAACTACCACAAAATCCTTGACGCTTAATAGGGCAATGTTATGTCTTGTTAAACAGTGTAATGACTTACTCAGGGTAAACTTATTTAGGGGGGCATCTCATTATTTCCTTTATTGTCATAATTGTGTTTGGACATGTTCAGCGGCGAGATTGTGAATATATTGGTAGAAGGACACTGAGGCTGGAACTGGGGTCTCAGCACCTAGCACCTAACCCTAATCCTAACCCTAGAGGAAGACCGAAGAGGAGATTTATGGATGTAGTGAGAGAGGAAATAAAGTTAGTATGAGAGAAGAGGTTGCAGAGGATAGGGTTAGACGGAGGCAGATGATATTCTGTGGCGACCCCTGAAAAGGAACAACCAAAAGACAAAGAATAAGAAGAAAAAGAAGTCATGATTGTGTTTAGCCTGATAACTCCTGCTTTCTTTTGGAGAATGGTACACATCTTAAGGATTCTGCCAGCGTGTAAACTTACGAGCAGAATTATCAAATATACACTGATCAGCCATAAAATTAAAACTATTGACATCCTATAAAACCACCTATGATTTGGGTTCCCTGGCCCCTTGTGGCATGACTCTACCAGAGCTCTGGGGCATGCTGTGGTGTCTGGCACCATGACGTTTGTAGCGAGGGTCGTGGGCTGAGGCCTCTGTTAATCCATGGATCTCTTTACCTGCTGGGTCCCATATGCAGCAGGCTGTGACTGGGGGGTCTGGTGCATTTCTATCATGACTTGCATTGACTTTTTTTCATTGATTTGTGCTTTATTGGCTTTTCTGTAGGATCGGTCCATGTCCCGACGGACATGGGGGAGCCTTGGGTGCCCATGACCCTTTCATAAGTGTATTGATGTATAATTGGTGACAAATGTAATTCAAATGTGTTAGTGTTATGGATGATTGGAGTATACAAACAAACAAACAAACACAGTACTGTATATTGCAAGTCATGCTGTTATAGAAAAATGCGATCAAGCCCAGCCATTGATGATGACTCTCCTCTGACATCACATCCTCTAATCTTACAGTCATTTGGCAACATTGCAACATTTTATGCATTGATTAAAAAAGCAATACGTCATGCTTTTTAGCCATTGATAGTTAATGTTTCCACAGTTATCAATTACATTATAGCGGCTATAAACACTTATCTCAGTTTCTCTTAAATGCTGATGCTGGAGATTTAAAAATCTTAGCATCACCTTAGTGGAACATTTCATGGCATCTAGTATTACTTTTTATTCCTTTTTTTGTGGTTTAGATTATGTGTATCATTCTGCATGAAGGTCTTTGTGAATTAACTGTTGGTATAAAAACAATATCAGACTAGGAGTGCATTTATGTTAAAGAGTTTATCATTTAGGAGTCCTCTTATAAAACAGTAATGCACTTTAAACAATCAGTTCCAGAAAATTTTTTCTTCTTTTTGCTGACCTGTTTTCCTTTGAGCAGAGTGAGGATGGGGACTAGCAAGGTCTCAACGACGGGGATCTGGTAGATACACTCCACAGCACACTCGGTGCGTTCACACAGGGTCTTCAGGACCTCCATCACCAGAGTTGTAGGGGAGAGCGAGTCTACACAACAGTGCACATCACAAACTGTATGTCAATATTCACACAGACTAATTCTGACTGCTTTTGTCACCAGGTCCACTTGGACGTGGACAGTAACATAATGTATCCATTTTTCCTCCGGGTACCATGTGAGCCATAGATGAAGCTCTAAATGGTGCACCCTCGGCTTCAGGTCGCTCACAGCCTTTACAACAAACTTGGCCTGTGTCATGCTCTACCTGTTCGAAAATGTGTGCACTGACAAATAAAATCAACCAGATCATTTCAGACATTCAACATTTTTCTTTCCTGCTACTAGTCACCACTACACAACCTCTGGTCTGGAGAATCGCTCTTTGCTTCACAGTAAGTTTTAAGTAACGCAAAAAAAAAAAACAATATGTGCACTTGACCGGGACACGGATAATCCTGGCTTCAGGTTAATTACCAACTTCTGCCCTGCTGCAATATCCGAAGGAAGGAAAAGTGCCAAGACATTGGGACTTTAGAAATCAATACAGTTTTAGTCAAGCCAGCAAGGATGTTATTGATTCAGCTCATTAAAGATTAGCACAAGGTAGGGCTAATGAATCATTGCTTAATGACTAGAATTGATTAGTTCTGAGGAAGACGGTGAGCTGTACTGACGAAACCGAGCAGGCATGAAATGGCCATAAAACCCACAGAGTCAAATTGAGGAAGCTGTTCGTCAGACAAGGAGGGCGGCCTAAAGAGTCATTTTATTACTCACAATGGACCATAAAAATAACTTCTTCAGTGGATAATAAACTTCTTCAGCTAATAATTCCACAGAGCTGAAACATAAACTCAAATTAATATACGTATCTTTACACACACACACACACACACACAGATAGGGAGTGAGATGTGATTCATTACGACGCACCTGCATGATTCAAATCGGAGTGATGTGTGTTTGGGTGTTGATACATGATGTTGATTAGTATCACCACCAAGTCACTCAGAGTCACCGGGTCTGCAACAGATAAAGGATGATAAATCCTGACTAAAGTAAACATCATGCACAGATTTCCTGCAAAATCTTAAGACAAAGTTATATAATAGTCATAATGGTTACATTCGGATTTAACCATTCATCCATAACGACAGGATACAACTGAGATATGGGATTTAAACTTCTGATCGGTACGTCCATGAATCACCACTTCGTGTCCGCCATGCCTTACTGACCTCTCCTCTTCCTCACTTTAATGGGGAAAAGCTTTCTCCCATTGGTGTACATCAGAAGCCGCCCGAGCACACAGAGCGAGTGAACGAAGTTAGCGTACTCCAGCTCCTTAGCGCTGTAACAACTTCTCTGAGCAGAGCCTGAAGACACAGGACACAGGACACAGAACAGCACGGCTCATTAAACTTACTTCTTCTGTCTTTCTATTTATTTGCCACAGCAGCACGGCTGTCACAGTAGTCCCACCTGCAAGATAAGTCACAGATATTAATGCACATTTTCATCGTCAAACTGGTGTCTGAAACAAAGATACTGTCTTAGTATCCTTAGTGAAGGAGGATTTCACTAATGGGATAGTGAGGTAACGAACCTCATAAACGGTTGAGGTGATGTCAAGCAACATCATGAAATCTAGCGGTTGTAAATTATTGACACTAAAGATTCCTTCAAAAAATCTATACTGTACATATAATAAAACAGTCAAGTCGGAGTGTCTGTACATTGACGATATTTGCGGAAAAATAATTTGCGGGGCGCGTAAGATGAGTAATGGAACACATCAAAATGATTTTTGGAGTTGTCTGTCTGTTTGTTTGTGCCAGCATCACGTAAAAAAACTACTGAACGGATTTTAATGGGTTTCACAGGTGCATTTGGCTGAGCTTGAGGTAACATATAGGCTTTGTTTCATCGCAGTTGGCCCACGGGAAGAGAAGAAATGCTACTTTGAAATTTAAACGGAAAACACCCTTACAGTATATCATAAAAAAATAAAATTAAAAAATTGACCTTGAAAAAGTCATTAGTTTATCTTAAAATTTACCAGATGGTGCTGTATATTATTTAATACATGCTTACAGTATGAGTGTGCAATTGAAATATATTTAATAAATGTGATCTCACACCTTCACGGTATCACGCGCACTTCGCGGTAACACGTAAACATTTTTGTTCATTCCAAAATTCAACAGATGACGTTGTACTTTTTTTTAAACGAGCTTATGAGTGTGCAATTAAATGAGTCGTGGGCACATCTAGTGTTAAATAAACATCTCCTCTGTGACACAGTGGTGCCGTGGTTAGCACTGTGGCCTCGCACCTCCAGGGTTGAGGTGTTTTTGTCCTGCATCGGGTCTGTGTGTGGAGTTTGCATGTTCTCCCAGTTCTTGGTGTGTTTCCTCCAGGTACTTCGGTTTCCTCCCACAGTCCAGTGACATGCAGATTAGATAATCTGTCTTGTATCTGCCATACAATTTCACATGTAAGTTGTTACTACAAAAATTCAGTCTACTGAGAACTACAAACTCATACTGTATGTATGGCTGGAAATCTCTAAATGATTGCCACAAATTTATAAACACACATGTCCATAATGCCTTTGTATGCTGTAGTCTTATAGATTCCCTTCACTGAGTTTTCAATAAAAGTCACAAAACCCGTGTCAACACTACAGTGTCCTTGTGTACAAAGCAAGCTCCATGAAGATATGATTTGTTAAGGTTGGAGGAAAATATCTTTCTGCACTGACCTCCAACCTCAACCCCATTGAGCATCTTTGCGAAGACCCAACATCAGTATCATTGAGGTACTTACTAATGCTCCTGAGGCTGAATGATCACATATCCTCACTGCTACACTCCAAAATCTAGTGAAATGCCTTACCAAAAAAGTGGAAAACATATCTGGGAAGTGGTGCCTAAAAAGCACATATGGGAATGATCGGTCAGGTGTTCGCATACTTTTGGTCTCATAATACATTAAGACAAGCAGATTAATACAAACCTGTGATTCGACTGCGCACCTGTTATAGAAATAAGTCAACACCTTCAGAACAGGAGAACTCACCAGTGCTGAGGTGGAATGTTAAATAAACCAAACTTTTTTAGATTATAATGTACTGGCCCTTTCAAATATCACGAAAGTGATTGGATGGAAAGCACTTTCTGGGTCATGCAGCTTTACACCAAGGCCAAGATCAAGGTTCTATCACGCCGCAGCTGTGGAGTCAATGTAAGCAAAGTTTCCACAATCAACACTACTCTCCCCACTTAGAGATATTCTTGCTTTAGTGCGTAACAGTTTCAAAGAAGAACTGCCAAACGGATTTCTGAATGCATCTATCAGTTGCAATCTGTCCCGTGTGTATTTCTAAGAAAGAAAAAAAAATGTCTTTAGAAATGATTTTACAGACTGTGGAAAAATATATAAACTATACTCTGAGGTACAACCTTCTGAACTCACATGGCCTCTGTGTTATCAACAGGAACATGATAGAGTGGCGCTGAGCCTCGTAGGATCGCGCAGGAACTGTACGTACAGGGACATAAAGGCAAACATGGCTTTTAGTCGAGACTTTAGAGCCAGACTGCTTATTCAGCACAGGGCAGAAGGCAAATAAAGATAGTCATGTATGATTAGGAGGAGATGAAAACATTCAGTATAACGTCAATTTCAGTGAGAAACTAGCCAGTGCTAGCTAATTAGCACTTCAGATCATTTTACACCTGGTTTTTGGAAACAGGGAAAAAAACCAGTCAAATGCAAAATAATTTACCACAGCAATTTGAATATTTGTCAGTAACACATTTCTTCATGTTGTTTCTCCTTCAAACCTCCCAACTTCTGAATGGAGAAACGTAGGAAATGTGCAGTAGATGTATGATGTATTCATGCATGCGATCCGGTTTTTATGGTACATGACACACACGGGTTTATGTAGTTTACCACAGAATGTGGTGTAATTACACAGAGAAGCAGATGCTAACAACTACAGTGGGGGCCAAAATACTGAGACAAAAAGTTAAATTCAATCTTTTGATTTATTCAATTATTCATTTTCTATACCGCTTATTCTGTACATGGTCACAGGAGGCCTGGATCCTATCCCAGAACACTTCAGGCATGAGGCAGGGTACATCCTGGACAGGGGCCAATCCATCGCATGGCACACACACACACACACACACACACACACACACACACACACACAACATGGACAATTTTGCAATTAAACTAAAGGTAGAATTTACTAACAAAAAAATTTGGTTGAAATATAAAAAAAATTACAGATGTACAAAAGTTCCAAAATAAACAAGAATTAAAATAGAAATACTGTCCAGTATGTATAAAATATCAAAATTACACAGGATTTGCAAAAACATTATTGTGAATTAGCCTAATCTGTATGTTTTTGGACTGTTGGAGGAAACCGAAGTACCCTGTGGAAACCCACCAAACACGAGGAGAACATGCGAGGAGAACACGAGGAGAAACCCCCACGCACACAGACCCCGAGGCCGGAATCGAACCCTCGACCCTGGAGCTGCAAGGCCAGAGTGCCGCTTCAATGGGTAGATAATACTCATGATAATTTTTTTTTAAACAGTGGTCTGGCTGGACACAGAGTTAAAAATTCATCTGCAGTACTCTGGTGTCACTTCCTCAATCCATGCTTGCTTGATTGCTTCATGAAAAAAATTTGACACAGAAGTCGAGAATTCCCTAGTTTACATCATTTTTGCGCAGAGGTAGACATGCTGACACGCAGAAAGTGAAAGTCCTGCCACATATTTGGTCCATCCAATAATTAACTAAACCATCTCATCCAAATTAGCACAACTCTTGAGCCAGATAAGCACAAACTAATTAGTGACCAGTTTTGTGCACAAGGAGAACAATAATACATAGCATATGTTGTCCTAATACTTTTTGTCCACGACTGTAAGTAGCAACTAAGGCTAATTGAAAAATAAAGTAGCGTATCATTTTACTTCTTTTTCTTTTTTGTATTTTTTGTAGACATCTGAGGAGAAAGATATTTCTAACAAGTATATCTTGTTTCCACCATAATTCTGATTTCATATTGTTAGTACGAACTTCAAGCTATTTCCGCCATTTAGCTAGTTTATGGTACTGTAGGTATCCTAACGTTCAGCGGTTTATTTTAATAATCATTTAAAAACCAACCAAAAGGAATGAGTTCACCTCCAAGTTGAACAACACAAAACTTCATCCAGGAAATTCCCGAACATTATGATACTTTGAACCACCAGTACATTATAAAATGCTGACCAAGTGATTTATTCTATGTTGACGTAGTTATTTCGTAAGATTTAGTTATTTTCCCTTGCATGGCTCTTTTTAACGTTTAAACTCTAAAACTGGGTAAAACATTAGCTACTTCCTTCAAAAGACTCCAGACATTCTACGTTTATGAACTACCATCCAGTGTTACTAGTTACTAAAAATTTTAACTCCTAACAATGAATAAATTCTTTAAAATATATAACTGATGTACACCAAGGTTACTTATCAACTTTTGTTTTCTTTTTTATCTTTCCAAGAATCCAAAGTCATACCAATCTGTTGGTGCTCCATAGCATGTGTGATCTCCAAGGTTCCCTCTCTGACGGCATCACAGGATTCCAAGTAATAAATGCACTGCTGAAGTGCTGTAGCAATCTGAAAGGGAAATGCAGCATTCATGAATTTTAGGTTCTCCAGTCAGTGCATTTAGAGTCCCTTTCCCAGCAAAATGCAATGAAACAGACCTCTTAAATAGTCAATGATAATACGGGGAAAAAAAACTATTATTCATTTAATTAAGTATTCATATAATAACATGTGCATTCTGTTTTGTTTCTGTTGCTCATGGTGCTGTTCAAACCTGATACCATCGACAGAGTTAATGTACAAGGTGACACAAAAAAATGGGAACTTTTTTACAATCCAATAAAACTAGAAGTGATAAAATAAAAAAATTTTATTCATAGTAATTGAAACCTAAAACTTGTAGAAATACTAAAGTATATTTAACTGAATGTCAGTAACCCGCAGTGCTACCACCTGCTAATGGCTACCAATACGCATTTCAAAAATTCCCGTTATTCTTTGTCACCCTGTATTTTACATGCACTACAGTATATATTGCTATAAATTAAACATAAATGGTTGATAGTACACTATATGGACACCTGTTCATCACACATATATAAGGTTTTTAGTTCTACGTTGCTCCCGTTTTTCTCTTCCTTCAAGGCTTTCCACAAAATTTTGGAGAATGGCTATGGGAACCACAAGAGCATGAGTGATATCAGGAACGAGGAAGTCTGGGGTGCAGTAAGTGTTTCAGTTCATGCCGAAGGTGTTCAGTGAGGTTGAAGTCAGGGTTCTGTGCAGTGTCACTCGACATCTAGATCTTTTACTCCAACCTTAACACACCATGTCATCATGTGCACCGGAGTATTGACATGCTGGAGTATATGTGGGCTTCTTAGTTCCAGTAAAGAAAAAATTATAATGCAGTGTAGAAAGACATTCTATACAATTGTGTGCTTCCAATTTTGTGCCAACTGTTTGGGAAAGAGCCACATATGGGTTTAAATGTAAATGTAATCTATTGTGGGATTCATGAGGTAAACTATTTTAAACAGCCGATAAACATACTATAATGTACAGTATATCGGCTGTTTTTGGCATACAATTGTTTAGATACATAGCTTGTCATGATGATAATTTGCAGGGACTATATGCAGGATGCTTCATGGCCTGTAATTGGTATTCCAAAAAATGTGTATTGCTGATTTGAATGGATGGAGAAGTGTACATTTAGTGGTTTCCCACCAACACCACAAGTTGGTGAGAGGAACAACTGTGATTACAGTAACTCACATTAAATCTAAGAAATAGAATGTAATAAATAAATACAATTTGATGTGGGATAACAGGAAAAAAGTACTTTGAGACAAGCTGTTAAACATCAGGCTGGTAACATTGACTCTGTTCCATGCTGGACCACTTCACTGCACCTTTGTTGATTTACTTTCCTATATACTCACATCTGTCTCAAGGATACTGTGGTATACAGAGAAGTTCATGGTCATCTCAATGACTACAAGGTGCCCAGGTCCAGTAGCTGCAAAACCCTTTCACGGCTGTGGTTGACAGTGGGTATGAGGTGTTTCTGCTGAAATGCTGTTTGGTTTTCAACTCCACTTTCGCCTTCACTGAGTTTTCCATAGGACATTGTTCCAGAAGTGCAGTTTTGAAAACCTCAGTCGTGCTTCTTTTTAGACAGAAGAGGCTTTCTCATGGCCCCCTTCCAACCAAACCAACAATACTTATTCAGTCTTCTTCTAATTGTGCTATCATGTGCTATCTTGGGTTGTTTTGTGTGTTGAATTGCACGGTCTGACCTTGGGGTAAATTTGCTGGGACGTCCATTCCTTGGCAACTGTCTTGAGACTTTTTTTTTTTTTTGGCTTAATTTTTTATAAATGAAAAATGGTATGGTGAAAAAAAAAAAGGTTTACATTGTTGTCTTTCTAAAGTTGTATTTGCTTAATACTAAGACCCACTACAATCAGGTGTTTACATAAAATAAAAAAAATACAAAACATATAATTAAATGGAGGCACAAACTTTTAAACATGACTAAGCACATGCCCAATTATTTTGCTCCAACTACTACAAAGACTAATAGCACTTACCACTGGCTTGTATTTCCGCTCAAGAAGATTCAAGACCACCGTCCTGCTGTAGTACCCATGCTGAAGGTAAACAGTAAACAGAAATTGTAATTAGTTACAGCATTAAGTCAGTTCTTAGGAATAGAGATCTTTTTCTGAATAAGTGATTACACTTTATGTTCTCTTTGTCATTAAGTAATAGACATTTAATTGGCTGATGCAGTCTTTTCAAATTTACATTTTATAGCAGTAATGTTGCAATTAATAGACACCCCAACATGGCGCAGTGTCTGAGCCCTAGGGTTCCTGAGTAGATCTTGAGCTCAGGTTTCTTCCTGTATGGGGTTCTAGATACTCTGGTGTCTTCCTCTACCCAAAATATGATGCATGTAAGTGGAATGTCTGTGCTTAATTTTCCCTAAATGTGAATAAGTATGTGAATATTTCATGCACACGGAAAGAATAATATAATGATTCATGTGAAGTATTCATTTTTACAGTTGCACTTTTAGTTTTTTCTTCTTTAAATTAATCTCGAGGGTCGACTTGTGCATCTAGCTCACCATCCACCTCTTGAACCAATTCGCTTTGATATCCAACAGAGACAGGAAGTGGACCGGCTCTAGAGCTTTCTCTGACACGCCATGTTCAGAATGTAGAGAGAGAAGAGCGAGTGTGCTCTCTATAATTTCCTCCATGTACCTACAGGGCAGAAAAATAAAAACTCATTATCACCTAGTGGAGAAATCTCAGCAGAAGGGTTTGTGTATGCGTGAGTGAGTGTGTGTGTGAAGAGCTACAGCTCACTTCTCAGGATGCCGGATCCAAAATGTGGTCACTTCTTTCTGAAAGTCATTCATTAAGCGCATCTGGGTAAAAACAAGAAGTCAAAAAAAAGGGAATTAAATGATGCAGTCAGGTTAATATATACCCAGAAAAAAAGTGAGAAGAAGCCACACACTTGCTTGAGGAGACGACTGATGTCTGGCCTGTTGACGTTTATGAGTGCTGACTCAGAGGGGAAAGTCAACTTGTGATAAAGGAAGTCGCTCTCTAGACTTTTCACTATAAAACAAAAAGTACAGGAACAGAAAACGCATATGTACAGATGTTCATTAAAATAACGGATTTTTCTTTTTTAATCTATACAGATTCACGTATTTATTACCCAGGCTAGTGTAGATTTCCCTCGTCACGTTCAGAGGTGAGGTAGAAAAGGTTTTCGCGAAGAAATGTAACACTTTATCCTGCAGAAATACAGAAAAATATAGTAAATAAGTTGATGATGGAAAACAATGTCTTATATTATGGATCATCTTATGGAAATGTAAACATAAAGAATCATATGCTTTGAGAAGCAATAAAACAAAAGACTAACGTGTGATTATAATGAGTGATTATAAAATCACTAATGTGATTTTTCACATCTCAGGGACAGCAAAGGAATTGCACGCACGGACTTGATGAGGCTGCAAAATGCACTGGCATTAAAATTTAATTTAAGCAAGCTCAAGCTCATCATGGAAACTGCCTCTGAGGTTTAATAATGGATTTTTAAAAAATCCTTTGCATGAGTGCATACTGCAGTTTAAAACCTGCTGTAAAATTGTAGAAGTGGAAAATCATAAAGCTGTCAAAGAGCTTGGAAATTAAAACAAAATGCATATTTTATTAACACAGATACACACTACCAGAAATGTTTGCTCTGAATATTTCTTTCGAATTATTCTAAAGACATTTCATAAAGGCCTAGGCGTGCAGTTATTTATTTTTTTTTGAGCAAAGTATCATTAATCTCTATTTTCACTGGATTTTTGACTGTGAATTATAATGTAGTTTAATAAGTACTTTTTCTTCTTAATATTCATGACTTAGGACTTAGAAGCTCTGCGTATTTACGTTGTAAACCATTTTGACTTAACAATGGTCACTAAATTCCATGTGTGTTATGTCATAGTGTTTTCGATCAAATATGTGGGATCTTTTATTAATGCTGAAGAGTTCTGCAGTAGCAATACATAATACTGTAATATAAACATTAGACATTAAACAGGAATTATAGTTATCACATGAGACAAAAATAAAGGTAAAAGTATAAAACAGATGGCAGACAAAGTGTCCAGATGGAAAATAAATGGGCAAAATATACAGAAGCAACCAAATATACAGAACATAACCAGTATGCAACTGTAAAAGGAAATCGGTCATATTGTGAAAGAAATTTTGTGAAATATTGTTAAATTAAATAAAATACATAATCTCCTTACTTTTCCATACACTTTGTCAATTTGTCAACCCTCATTAAAAAATGTTTTAGCCTGAGTTGCGAGCCATGAATGCACCACGGTCTTCAATTAAGATCAGGGCCCATATTCATAAAGCTTCTTAAGCCTAAAAGTTGATCCTAGTGACAAAATTCTAAGAAAATTCTAAGAAAATTCTTAGAATTTCCCCTTAAATATAGGACTAAATCTTAGTAAAGATGAAAAAGATTCATGAAACATCTTAGCCCTAAAAACAGCTTCTAAGGTAAAAGGGTTAAGAGTAGAGAGGAGGATTTTTAAGAGGCTTAAGAGTTTCTATGGCAGAGGACAAAATGGCAGAAAAGAAGAAAATTCTCCAAACACTGAATGTAAAGCTAAAAGTAAACAATGCTCTTCTGTCCAATTTGGTTTTCTTGCTGTTTTACTTTCTTCCATCTCTCTTGGATTGTTGGCTATATACCATCCAAGTGCAACTTAAACAGACTGTCCTGTAATCATGTAAACTGGTAAAAGGTGAGCTATTTTGCTTCCATCAATCTGAAATGGATTACAAGTAATAAAATTAGTATTAATAGATAAATAAATGTAAGAACTTAAATATAGTAACTAATGCATGGAAATTGGTTGCTTTAAAAGTAGGCTCATTTTTAATATTTGGACATTTTAATTAACTTCAAGATAAATAGGATATGACAAAAACTTTGCATAAAGTAGCCTGCATTCATGATTATATAATTTTTTTATATACAAACATTATGATTTCGCTGTCTATTCTATTGTACTATATTCCATTTTCACAAAGAGCACATTTTAAGACATTTACAGATGTGTGTGTATACATACACACACACTACCGTTCAAAAGTTTGGAGGCACTTTCTAACTCCATGATGGTTCCTGATTTTTATTTCTTTCTACATTGTAAAGGCTGAAGGCGTCCAAAAAATGCA
>JAQMYJ010000020.1:14586137-14598529 GCA_030014305.1 Clarias laeviceps
AATTACCTAATTCCATATGTGTTATTTTATAGTTTTGAAATCCCCAGTATTGTTGAAGAATGTAGAAAATAAATCACAAAACAAAAACAATTAAAAAATATATCTATATATAAACACAGTAGAGAGCGAGTTGATGAGACTGACTGGACCTGCAGGATATAAAAACTGTAGGGTGTTAATTCAGCACTGGGGAATTTGCTGTGTAATGTATTTTTCTTGCCTAACATGTTATTGTCATTATTATTATTATTATTCAAAATTGCTCAGACTTTTGATCAGTGGAGTAGGTATTAATAAACGTTATAAAAGTTATTATTTAATAAAGACTTACATGGAAACCTATTGTTTAAACCTATTGTTCTAGTTTAAACTCCCAGTTATTGAAACGAAGGGAATACATATCTACAGAATAAGATATTATCTAAATAAATCAACTCTACTTCATGTTTTATTGTTGAGTCTGTCTGCTGTAACATTTAAACGTTTAGAAAACTGGTACCAGTTTAGTGTGAATTAAAACATGCAGTTTGTTCACCAAAAAATGGAATTCTCTATGCACAAGTTTTCCGATTCTGTGGGAAACACCACATATGTAGGCTGGAACGATAGATAATCATCTACAGCTGTTGCCTTGGTTACAGGTGTTATTTACTACTATTCTGGATGATGCTTGAATTAAAAATATAGAAGCAGGCTGTTAGTTCTCACACTGAGGTCAGGATCTGGGTCAGCGAGGGCCGCTGAGAGGTTTCGACGAAGGCCAGTCCAGCTCTCACAGCTCAGTACGTCGGAAGGAGGGGCACAGCACAGCAGCTGCAAGGCTTCCCAGCGGACCTACACACACACACACACACAACCAACCATACTGATCCAAGTCCTGCCTTATTTTAAAAGATATAAATAAAGAAAAATAAAGCACAGAACGATTAATAACCGTGCATATAAATGCTTATATATACCTCTCTTGGTCTGCTCGGGTCGAGTTTCTCAGAAATGACCTGGAGCTGCTCCTGTTTGATAAAGCCATAGCTCTGCACAGCAAATAAAACACATCCATTAAAGATCTTTTCTGAATTAAAGTTAAGTTGATTATCCCCCCCCCATCCCCCCCCCCCACACGCGCACACACACAGCACATCCCATAATATTTCATTCATACAACAGCAGCTTTAAAAGCGGTGCGCACCTGATTAAATGAGGAGTCGCTGTCGGAGCAGTTGTCCGTGTAGTGGCTGCTCGACTGTTCGCGTTGGTTTGTACCATGTGTTTCCTCGTTCTTGAGCTGATCCTCCTCGAATTTGTTTAACAGCGACTCCACAATCACCGTCATGGTCTGCTTTAAGGTCTGCATCATCTGCTTATATCTATCACACATCACCAGCATATCACCAGTCTAAAATAATCAGCACGAAGCAACTCGAAGTGAAGTGAAGGCAAAAAGGAGAGCTAGAGCACATACTGCGCAGATTCTCTTGTTCTTCTAGTGACGGCGTGGACCAGTGTGTCCTGCCCGGACCCGGCGCTCTGACCGTCTCCCCTGGAACAGCTTTCTGTTTCCTCTTCAATAACGGCCCCGAGGCCGCTCTCCACATACTGGCGCAGATACTTAACAAACTCATAGCTAAAACATAAAGAAACCTGACTCAGCTTCAACTAATTAAAACTTTCAAAGGGTTCACAGAAAGGTCACCTTACTTGTGGAAGTTCTTGTCAGTCTCCTCCAGGTGTAGCAGGATCTCTTCGGCGCTTTCCACCGACGGTGCGACCGAGATTCTCTCTCGCACGCTTTTCAGAAGCTGTCTGAGCAAGGACTGGAGCTCAGCCTCGTCCTCCGAGGAAAAGAACTCGGACATCGCTCAAGACCTCGAGAGTTTCCTGTGTGAATGAAGATGTTGTGCAGAAATGTTGAAATCGGTGTACACTGTATATGCCTTGTATATTGAACTCTCAACCTCATGGCACAGGGCACAGATATACCAGGGAAACAGATTTACTGTATGGTCACACTGTCTGATATCACCCAAATGAAGATGGGTTCCCTATTGAGGTTCCTTTCAAGGTTTCTTCCTAGATTTTGTCACCGTCACCCTCGGCGAGCTCATCAGAGGCCAACTGATAATTATAATCTATACGTTGTTGTTCCATACATGTTCCAATATATTTCCATTCATTCGCTGCTTTGCTACAACGGCCCTCATTAAGACCGCTATACAAACCAAATTAAATTGAATTGACTTATACTAATATTGAAGCTCTTCACAGGGGAATTACACGTCTTCTCAGCTACAGATATAAAAAAATAACATAAATGTGAAAAAGAAATAAATTGTTGCTATAGAATATTACTAATGCAACAATTAGTACACAGGGATCACACTTTCAAAAGTATAAAAAGCCACAGTAACCTATGTACTGTATACCCTTGAAAATATATTAGTATCACAGTTCATTAGGCCATAAATATAGACCTCCTTTACAACCGAACATTTCATGAACCTTGTATTTGTGCTGTAATACTTACTGATAATATTCTATTACTTATGCATTCCTGTGTACTTAGATTGGAATATGGTTACTCTGCAGTAATACACAAATAAGCCAGTCAGCAATATGCAAACTCTAAGCTCTATTATATAAGCTCTTATCTATGGAAAAAAAATCCATTTCAGACTACATCACATCTGGAGGAGAGAAAAAACACGACACCACAATCAAGGACTTGAAAAAATATATATGTTTTTCTTTTTCAGAGATAAAAATCAAAGCTATTGATTTACAGTACAGAATATGACCAAAAGTATGTGGACACTTCACACCATTCCACGAAGTTAGAAACACACAACTGTAGCATTACAATTTTCCTTCTCTGGAGGCGCACTAAGAGGCCCAGATCTGGTCCAGCATGACGATTCCCCCAGTGCACAAAGCGAGCTCCATGAAGCCATGCTTTGCCAAGGCTGGAGTGGAACAACTTGAGTTATCCATCTGAACACTTTTAGGATGATCTAGACTGCTGCTCAACTGGTATTAATCTCTGACAAATCTTAACAGCCGCAATGCAAAATCTAGTAGACAACCTTTTGCAGTAATCTGGAGGTTATTATGGTGGCACGGTGGCTTAATGGTTAGCACTGTTGCTTTCCATCTCGAGGTCCTGGGTTTGATTCTTGCGTCGGGTCTGTGTGCATGGACTTTACAGTACATGTTCTCCCAGTGCTTGGTTGGTTTTCTCCCACAGTCCAAAAACATGCAGATTAGGCTAACTGGAGTTTCCGAACCTACCGCAGGTGCAGAAATGGGAATAAATACAATGGTCCCTAATGGCCTCCATGTTCCCTAGTTGGATTATAGAGGTAGATGAATAGATAGGGGTTATTATAAAAGGGACATGCAAATTAACTCCATGTTAATTCCTAACTTATTTTCGAATAGTTGCATAGATGTATTTCATGCATGAGGTGTTTGACATATGGTAGAGATTAATTAAAACGGTAAAGGTTAATTTGTCAAGGTATGGACCGACACTTACAGCTTTGAGGTGATAAAATGTCCCACTTTTTCCATCCACAGTTCTCCTGCTTAGTGTAAATGTTAAATACTTCACTATGTCCAATAACTGACATAGTGCACTGTATTGTATTTCGCCTTGATGTGTTTATCAGGTATTCTCTTCTCACTCACTCATCTATACCGCTTTAATCCTGTATTCAGGGTCACGGGGACCTGGAGTCTATCCCAGGAGGCTTAGGGCATGAGGCAGGGTACACCCTGGACAGGGTGCCAATCCATTGCAGGGCACACACACATATACACACTCATATTCAGCTGGTCTGACCGCTGAAATCACACTATGGGGGAGTACTGGGGGATCCCAGGAGGCTTAGGGCATGAGGCAGGGTACACCCTGGACAGGGTGTCAATCCATTGCAGGGCACACACATACTGTACACACTACGGGCAATTTGGAAATGCCAATTATCCTAACCTGCATATCTTTGGACTGTGGGAGGAAACCGGAGTACCCAGAGGAAACCCACCAAGCACGGGGAGAACATGCAAACTCTATGCACACAGAGATGGGACTCGAACCCGGACCCTGGAGGTGCAAGGCGACAGTGCTAACCACTACACCACCAATGCCGACATGTGGATTTTAACTTTTCTAGCTTTTTTTATGCATTTACTCTAAAAACGACAGTGCTGCTACTATAGGAACAATAGAGTCGTTACTATAGCAACAGTGCTGCCGTTTCTCAGTAACAACACTGTAGAAACAACAAACAATAGCGCTGTTGCTATAAAAACGATATCGCTGTTGCTATAGAAACAACAGCCTGGACTACTTCCCGCGCCGTGCTGTTATACAAAAATAATGCACACCTTCTGCCCAATCAGATGCGAGCAATCCGGCGCGTTGCGGTATAATATAGGAATAACGCGCAGTAATATAAGCCTGTGATTTGCCTTACAGCTGGAACTAATATCAGCGCTCAGAGCAATCAGAATTATTAAATCGCTGTGGGGTGTTCTAATCCGGCTGCATTTCTACTTTAGCTAATGCTAAACCAAGATAATCTGGGTATAACACTTAAGACAACCCGTTATATCCATGCTAACAGGCTGACAAGCAAAAGCATGGCTTTACCTGTTTAAAAAGCTCATAAACTCATCCCATTTTCGGACATGTTCCTTTAGCCATCACTGGAGAGAACACAAACATCCCTGACTCATACGGTGAACAAGACAGCTACGCCGTACTACAACTCCTGTTCAAGTCACAAATAGCGATATAGTGTACTATGTAGTGCGCGTAATTCACTCGGGTTAACCTTGTTTTAGGGCACTAATCAAAAAACAACGAAGAGATTTGGTATACAACCCAAAAGCCTAGCGTTTCCATGGAGACGGCAAGCTTGCTTGAAGCGCGAGCTGATGAATGAATGCAGGACACAGCCGAAATTATAGCTTAAAAAATGTTTAATATTCATAAAAATATTTAGAAAATGTAGAAATATATGGTTATGGATGGAATAAATGATAAAGAATAAAATGAAACATGTTTCAAGAATGAGCGAACTGTCTCTTTTAGATAGTCACGTGGTTTTTAATCATGTGACCAATCTTCTTCCGGGTTTTATGTTTTGGTTCACTGTTAACGCACCAGACGCAAGTTGTACTGTAACGTATAGGTTTTGGCATGCACTGTAGGTTTACGTGAGAGATTTAAACATGGCTGCAGTTGACAGTTTTCCACTTCTATATAGAGAAATCGTTAGATCTTGCAGTTGTTATGTAGAAACGCTCGCGTTAGTGGGTGCACTGTATACTGCAAGTAAAGCTGTTACAGTGATGAGAGACTGCTATGGTCTGATCAGACTTCACTTCATCCCTCGTCTTGTTTGCCCTATAGATCTTGTGCAAAGATATGGACAATGGGCCATCATTAATGGTGAGTTGGTATCAGTAGTAGGATGATGATGTTTCAGTGCTCAAGCAGACAGGGACCCATCCCTGGTACTCTACGAGCTGGTATCAGAAAGTTTCGAGATTAGCTCTGTTTACAAGCTTCGTCCTCCCTCAGACTCCTTAAAACCTGGCGGTCTAATTTGGTATTGACGGTTTGGCACTCAGTCAAGCTGTGTATCTGGAGATGATGGGCTTTTCCACTGTGAAGACGAAGAAGTTGCTTCGTCTCAGGGTCGTACCCATACACCCAAGTTTCGTCACCTGTAATGATCCTCGACGATCCTGACTTCTGAGACTTAATGTTCCTTCTGCTCCTGGGTCAGCAGCCTGGGGACGAACTGGGCAGCAACACTGGGCGTGTATAAATCACACGTGAGGATTGCCTGTACAGTTCTGTATGACACCCAGACAATGGCAGCAGGGTTGTGGATTGTTCTCTGGCGATCGTCATGCACAAACTGCTGAATGGTTTGGACATTTGAGCTGGCTGGTTGAAGGTCTTCCTGAGCTCTCATTGTCTTCCAGTGATGTTCTTCT
Organism: Clarias laeviceps; assembly: GCA_030014305.1. Taxonomy (NCBI): domain Eukaryota; kingdom Metazoa; phylum Chordata; class Actinopteri; order Siluriformes; family Clariidae; genus Clarias; species Clarias laeviceps. The sequence goes on from JAQMYJ010000020.1 coordinate 14,592,141, forward strand.
GCTTTTGAAGAGCTCATGCCACTCAAAACACCTTGAACGACTCATTGCAACATCGCTGTAAACTTGCCGAATCATTTCCAATGTCTCAGCTGTGGCAGATTTGCCTAGTCTCACACAGAATTTCATGTTCGCTCTTTGTTCTAACTTGCTGTCCATGATGAAATAGCAGACGTGTCAATGCAGGTGGTCAGAATAGCACCAGTTGCACAGCTCCTTGTGTACACAGGACGATGTATTTTGGCACACTGACTTATGAAAGTCAGCCTGTGCTGCCATATGTTGACAAAACTAGTCTCAAAACTTTTTGATACCACCTCGTAACACTTCTACATCCTGACAGCCTCCTTTCTATCTCTTTCATACAGATGCATCCGAGGCGATAGCTAAAGCATACGCTGAGGAACTGGCCAGCCATGGTGTATGCATTATCCTTATTAGCACTGACATCACCAGTCTAAATGACACTGCCAAGACCATCTCTGACACCCACGGAGTCGAGGCTGTCGTGCTGGAGGCAGATTTCAGCCATGGTGCCTTGACCTGCAAACCCGTTAAGGTTGCAGTCAAGAACAAAGACATTGGATTTGTCATAAATTGCCTGAATTCATCGCTGGATATACCCCGAGACTTCCACGCCATACCTGAGAGTGATCTGTGGCAGATTATAAACAGAAGCATATTTGCAGCCTCGCTGATCACTCACCTGGCTCTACCTGGAATGGTTGAGAGGCGAAGAGGTGTCGTTGTTAATATTTCATCAGGAAGGTGCTCCAGACCGTGTGCACGAAAGACTGCACACTCTGCGTCCACGGTCAGAGATCAGATCATTATGTCACAATGTCCTGTAACACTGATTAACCCTGATTTATGTTTGTGATAGCTGGTGTTGGCATTCAGCTCATTCTCTCTAACCTAAGATTTTCGTATATTTCCTCAGGCTTTCCTTGATCACTTCAGTCGTGCCCTACATTATGAATATGGCCATCATGGAATCTTTGTACAGAGTTTGCTGCCTGGCAAAGTGGCCTCTGAGGGACATGATGGTAGTACCACGGCTGGCTGGTTGGTTCCGTTGCCACATGTGTACGCCAGACATGCTCTGTCTACTCTGGGCATCTCGCAGAGAACTACAGGATACTGGCCTCACACCATACAGGTACAGTACAGATTCCTGATGTAACATTTTCTGATATATTTACCATGATGCTGATCCTAAATAATGACTTCTTTGTCTCATTCAATCCAGCTTGGACTTATGCGCTGTGTGCCAGAGTGGATATGGGTCCTGGGAGCACGAGTGACCTGTCGGACAACCTAAAAGCTCTGATTTTTCACTAGAATAAATAGATCAGGTGGCAGTGTTTAACAGTATACACACACATAAAGTAACTGGCATACAATATTTCATATATTGCGCAACATATTGTGAAGAAATATTCCAGAATCACTTTCAGCTAGCTGAGTGATAATATAGTTGTGTTCTAAACAACATTTAGAGTGACCCATATTCTTTATACATCAGTGGCTATGTTGATTTTTCTGTACTGGATATATAAAATGGTGTATTTTATATATTAAATAGGTATTTATATATTTGTGTTAAATTCTCCATGCTTGTTTGGACAGTCCTGCTTTGACTCAATAAAGTATTATGTCTTACCAAACTATGTACAGTATTCTGATATTTGAATAACTGTTTTTCACTCTTATTGTACAGTAATCCATATTACTTATGCTGTATTATACATATAAAATAAATAATTTATAAAGTAAATTATATATATTGGCACCCCTGGTTAAGATGTGTTCTTAGGCTTCTAATAAATGTTTTTTTTTTTTTGCAGAATCATAATCTCACACTGAAAATTGTAGACAAATCTACAGTATCTTTTAACTAAAGTGAATTTTAAAAAATACAAAAAAATCCATGCCTATAAAATAATATTTTTTTCAATCACCTGTTCCAAAATTATTGGCACCCCCAACAATTCCAATAAAATAAATGCAATTGAAGCATTTTTGTAATTTTCACTGTAGTTTTTAAAGTTGATCTAAAAATGTTTAATTAATAATTCATAACTTACTGTTTCCCTGTGGTGTAAATATGACATGACACAGAGGCCTATTTCTCTTATCCACTCTTTAACATGGGGGGAAGACAAGAGAACAACCCATTCAAGTAAGGCAGATGTGTGTCGACCTTCATAAGTCAGGCAATGGCTACAAGAAAATAGCCACTCGTCTAAACTTGCCCATACTGTATGTACAGTCAGAGGAATCATTAAGAAGTTTAAAACAACTGGCACAGTGACAAACAAGGCTGGACCAAAGTTGATAGCCACTAAGCCACCATGCTGCAAATACAACATATAGTTACACTGTACAGTACATGTACTTTATATCCACCTGCCAGAAGCCCCAGGTTCAATTCCCACCCAATCCCCAAACTCTTTCCTTCTTTGTTAGACTTGTGTGTGTGTGGATCAGCTGAAACACTAACAACGACATATATATCGATCAATCTCTCGCTTGATGTTATTGCAGCTATAACATTTCTATCTGATCCTGACTTTGTTTTCTTAAAGTAAAACAAACAAACAAACAAAAAGAAACAGGTGTTTTCTTCTCCTAACATTTAAAATAAAAATTATTTTAAAACAAATAAATAATAAGTATATTTAAAAATATAAAATAAAAAATATTACAGACCATGTTACAGTTACATTTAATATTGAGAAACATCCACAAAACATCACATCTTGGTTCCTGTCTGGGTGCAAAAGTTATTATTCTATTTATTTATTTATTTGAAATACTTACTGAAAAATAAGTGAAAGATCTTAGGAGCATCATGTAATAAAAGCACTTCTTGATAAAAAATTTGTCTATAAAACTACTAAATAAAATGGTCGGAACTGTCACGCTTTCTGTCAGGATGAAATTCAGCATGACCGTAGCTGCATATAGGGATGTTTTGGTTCAGATAAAACTGCCTCAGTAAGAAAATAGTCTGACAGCTTGGGTTTTTGCATTTGTCCAGCCTTTGAGACAATCGTGGCATCTCTCTGTTTTCTCTCCGTAGGTAAGTGACCCAGCTGTTTTAGTCCTTGATTAGCTTTTGGATATCTTTAGACACTATCAAATGCCTATAACTTTTTTGTGGTTCGTAAATTACTCTTTTTTTTATTATAACAGAATTAGAAAAAGAATCATATAAGTAAATATTATTTATTTATTTTTTTTGACTTTTTATTGTTAGTGATGTAGTATTCCCTGCATTTAACATTTAACATTAACAAAAAACTGTAATAATAATAATAATAATAATAATAATCCATGTACAATTTATAATCGCGCTGCTTTTTAATTGCATCAGTGTTACCACTACTGTGTATTTACTGTATATAAAGAGACGTCATTTTAATGACTCTGATCATTAAAAACTCTTATCCATAAATATTTTAAGTAAATGAACAAATGTTGTTTATGGCAGTCTCTTGTATGTAAATATTTCATTTTGCATTTCATTGTGCATTTCACATACTTTCTGGACATTTCTATTCATTTCATTTTGCACACTTTTGCACATTTTCCATACTGTATGTTGCATATTTGTACAGACATTATTGTGTATATTTTGCACAGATAGGTTTTTAATATTTTAAAATATTTTTTATATCCTATATTTTATATTTTGTTCTTTTTCTCTGCAGCTTTTCTATATTTTAGAAAAAAGTTTATGTTTTATTCTTTATTTCACTCCCTAATTTATTTCTATTGGTAATTTAGATTTTAAGGTCACGAGCAGTCGTATAAGCATTTCACTGCATATCGTACTGTGTATGACTGTGTATGTGACAAATAGAATTTGGAATTGTTTTTAAATTAGAATCCAGGCATTACTTTCAGAGAGTGTCTCCTTTTTTATTTCATTTCTTGTGGAAGCTTGGTCATGTCATGGGTACTTAAACAAGGTCAAAGCCTTGGTTCCCACCAGATTCAAGAAGTTACAGTATCACCAAAGACCTTGCCTGTTTCTATCAATAAGCACAACATCTCATTTGTCCTGATAGTGGCATAGTCCATTCATTTGCAGTGCAACCCTAGTAGCAAGGGAAAGGTACTACAGAGTCTTTTGTTTTCCTGTTACAGTGGGGCAAAAAGGTATTTAGTCAGCCACCAATTCTGCAAGTTCTCCCACTTAAAACGATGAGAGAGGCCTGTAATTTTCATCATAGGTTTACCTCAACTATGAGAGACAAAATAAGAAAAAAAAATCCAGAAAATCATATTGTAGGATTTTTAAATAATTTATTTGCAAATTCTGGTGGAAAATAAGTATTTGGTCAATAACAAAATTTCATCTCAATACTTTGTATTATTTTCCCCCTTTGTTGGCAATGACAGAGGTTAAACGTTTTCTGTAAGTCTTCACAAGGTTTTCACACACTGTTGCTGGTATACGGTAATACACACACATAGTATATGGTAATATGGTAAAGATGTTCAACAAATACAGTTATGTAAAAATCAAATGTTAAGTGAGGAAAAACCCAGCAGGGTTAGATGTTATGAATATGATGGCAGGATGCAGCTTGACATGAAATGGAGTTACTGTTGCACGCTATACAGTAAGTTGACTATTGTTTCAGTTCCAACATGTCAATGTAGAGTTTTTTAATCTTATATCACAGGAACCTGCAAACAATTCTCAAATTAGTCAATCATTTATTCATTAATTAAAGGATTTATGTAACCTCATGGAATGTTAGCAACTTATGCTCAAATTTCCTATTGAAAAACAATCTTTCCCATGACAATAAACTTATTGGCACTTGAGACTCATTCATTATTATTATTATTATCATCAGTAGTAGTATTGCTTTTTTTTTTTTTATCTTTTATTTTTTTTTAGCACTGTGGCCTCGCACCTCTGAGATCAAGGGTTCGATTCCCACCTCAGGGTCTGCGTGCGTGGAGTTTGCATGTTCTTTCCATGGTTGGTGGGTTTCCTCCGGGTATCAGTATAGAAAAGGAATGAATGGTGTAGACCAGATGATTACATTTTTCACACGTCCCTTTAAGAACTTCACCTGTTCTGTGGTATAATAATAAATACATGATATATGGCATGCTTTAATACATCAACAGTCCAGTTTAAATCAGTGCACACAAAACGAGTTCATTTTCTTTCTATGCCACTTTAGATCAGAAACCTGAAGTACACTTAAATAAAATTGCATCTTCAAATAGGTACACAATGTGGCTCTTTAGCCACATTAAGCAAGAGCAGCGTCTCATTAGACGGGAGGCTTTGCACAAATAGGAATATTTTTCTGATTCATTTCTAAGCAGAGCACATCACTGATACTCCCACATTCCAGTATGACAACAGCTAGATGTATAAGCTTAATTCTGTGTAAGACGTAAAAATGAGACTCTTTGACTGGCCTTCAAAATGATAAAAGATCAATCTGAAACAGCAACTGTAAGACAAAGGTGGAATCCTGGTTTAAATACTGTATCATGAAAGGTCACTGTCACTGGTCAATGTCATGTTGGATTAAATACTAATTGGTTGATATTTTGAGAAATAAAACATGCTTTAGGTTTATTAGAAAATATCAGGAGCAAGAGCAAATAAACAACAATAACAACAACAAAAGTGAATTGTGGAGGTATAGCACAAACATCACGCCTTTTAACTAATTATTACAAAGAAAATGATAAATGTGAATATTGCCTTTTCTCTGGTATGCCAACTATTTTACTGTGTAATTGCATTTCACCTGTTGGGATCTATCTAGGTATCATGGTTATGTTGTCGTTGTTCCATCTATCCATCTAGGAACCTCTGTAGTCCAATTAGAGACCGTGGAGGCTGATGGTGACCATTGTATTTACTCCCATTTTACGACGCTGGTAGGACCTCCAGTCAACATTCACACACCAATTCACGCATTACTTTTCACTGCAGGAGGAAACCGGAGTATCTGGAGGAAACCCACCAAGCACGAGGAGAACATGCAAACTCCATGCACACAGACCCCAAGACCAGTGGCGGCTGGTACAAATTTTTTTTGGGGTGGCGCAAACAAAATAAAAATTTTATTTTTAATAATCGCCTGTAAATAGCCATAAAAAGCACAGAGTGTAATCTCGGCCACGATCACTTGATTGCAGCTTAATTAGAAGATCAGGTCGATCTGGTCCAAGCTCTTTAACTGATTTTCTTTCTTCGTCTGATCTCCTTGCGAAGGGGTATTTTAGCAAAGAAATAACAGAATTTTCTCTCATATTTATCTGGCTTCTACGTCAATCACTATTTAATACATTAACTAACAATCTGCTGACCGTTAATAAGACTCGTTGAGAATGGTCCAATCACA
>JAQMYJ010000020.1:14655106-14670107 GCA_030014305.1 Clarias laeviceps
GATGAGAGGGGAAATGAGCTTGCTGCTGAGGCTTTACATGAACAAGATTTTTAAATTGTATCAGCATCATTTAATTTCATTTAATGTGACAGATTGAGAGATGGCTAAAGACCTTTGCAGAGAACTGTATTTTTTTCATTTTTAATCTAATACCGTTCAATATGCTGTTGCAAGTTAGTGATGTGGTTACACCGTAATACCAAACATCGCCACATGGTGGCACTTCCTTTTGTTGTGGCCAACTAAATGTACCACATGTTTACAAGAACAACTTTTGCTATGATGCCGTGCTGCTTACCTACAGTATTATGCTTAAACTTATTCACTTTAGTAACAAGCGTGCAGGGTGGGATTGCTATATTCTGCAGTTCATGTATAACTAGTGAATGTAGTGTCAAGGAGAACAGGCTTGTAGAGCTACAGTGTGGAATTCTCCATGCAGATGTGTCTCTCTAAGCTAACTTGCTATCTGCAGCCAACTACAGCCTTTAGCTCACCAAAATAAAGTTGGGGATTCACTTGATATTTAAAGTTTCTTACTTTGATATGAACCGATTGAATAGGAAGTGACCTGACAATCCCTATTTATATATATTTTTATATGTAACTGGAGGTTACCCGTGGAATATATATAACCCAAACAGCATTTGTGTTATATCAGAAATCAGAAAATCCTTGTTCTATAAGAACATATGTAGTGATGTTTAGCCCATCAGCATGCCTTAATAATAAATTAATTATAAGCAGTGCACAAAAATGTAGACCCTCAGTCATTATCATATAATAGCAGTGACAAAAAAAAATGTCATGAGTATGTTAAAGATGTATGTAAATTGTACATAAAAAAAGTGTGCAAGGTAGTGCAAGTAGATCAGATAGAGTTAAGGACCTTGGCTCAAGGGCTCAACAGTGGCAACTTTGCAGTGTTGGGGCTGTATCCTGGCTCCCTGCACTCTGACCCCAGCTTCCTAACTGGGATATGTGAAGAAATAATTTCACTGTGCTGTAAGGTACATGTAACAAGTAACTGAATCATTATTTTTAAGTAATTTGTAGTGTGCGTCACATATACTGCAATAAGTAGTGCAAATAGCAAGTATAGCTGTAATGTGCAGTAGGATGTAAGGAGTTTGTGAGAAGCATGTTGGTGCTTTTACACGTTGTTGCTTTTATATAGCTGATTGCATATAAGAAACTGTTCCTGTGCCTGGCGGTTTTGCAGTGCAGGGTTCTGTACTGCCTTCCAGAAGAGATGAGGTGAAAAAGGTTAATTCACAGAGATTAAACAGTTTTTCCATTCTGGTGTTTGATGTGAACATTAACATCTCTGAGGCTCTTGACCTGCACCTATGTGATGCTATACATTACTTGGCTGAGTGGATGACTGAGAAGGTGTACAGGTGTGCAGAGAGGTCCACAAGGTATACTGTTCATGTGTAAACTAATAGTGTTGGCCACCAGAGGGCGCCGTGAACCTGTTGAGTGACTCCTTCAGTCAGTTCTTCAGTCAACTTCTTCCATTCAGATTCATTTCTTTTTTTTTCTGACACTACACTAACTACATAAATGCGAATGTAAATCTAACTGTATCTTTATTGTGTTCCTATAAAGCCTTTTTAATGTTCATTAACAAGCTTAAACATAGGACTCTGTCACTGAAGACTGCCTCATTGATCAAATGTGACTAAAACTTCTAAAATGTGACTAAAACTTCTAAAACTCCCCCCGTGCGTTTAATATTAATATACAGGTTTTATTTATTTTTTGCCTCACATTAATATTGTGATTTAGTTTCACCCTGAATAAACCCTGTGCCCTATGTATGGAGCTTGTTTAATAATTCAGGCAGTGTTGGGAGTTTACTGGGTTAAGCTTGGCAGGATAAGTGGAGAAAAGTATCCCTAAATTTATAAGAATGCACGAAAAAAAAAATACGTAGGAAGGTAAAACGAGCCAGAAAATTATGACGCAGGAGTCATGTGATTTCGCGTGCCGTCTTTTAAGCCCTAGAAGTAACCAGCCGCTGAAGTTCTGGGGTTGCCAGATTGGGGAAACTTTTCACGCAGGAAAAAGTTTTAAAAACTCGAGAAAGTCTATACAGTATTGTTCAATTGTTATATATGTAATATGATACATTTATGTTTGTTTTTGTTATATTTAAAAAAATATATGAACAATGTCAGAACTTCAAACGAAATCTGTTCTTTGAAGAGTTACATTTTTCCAATTTGGCAACCGTAATCTCTTATAAGCGAGAAAATTTTGACAAGTGAGCCCAGATTCTCTGCAGTCCATCCGGAGTTTAGGAAGTTCGCCGGAGAAAGTTCTCTCGGGTTCGGGCTCGCTCAGGGCTCGGCTCTCCTTTAGTCTTACTCCTCGCTGTCCATTCAGGTACGTGACCTGTAATTACCTACACTTTTATCCACTTATACTTGTTTGGTTTTCTTTTTCTTTCATTCTTTTTTTAAATAATAATAAAAAATAATAAAAGCACAATTTTTGGAAAGACTTGTAGACCTCTGAATGTAGAAGCATAAAGTCATGATTTACTTTCTTACAAGTTAAGAGACCCTTATGAACATTCCTGCTGGCATATGGGGATCATAAAGAATAAATATCTTATATTGTTTTAGGAACACACACACACACACACACACACACACACACACACACACATCCATGCTGAATCACAAACATGATTCATAAAAAAAATAAAAAAACACTATTCCTCCAATCAAGCCAGACTTGTACCCTTGTGTCTACTGTACAGTTATAGCTTTAGTCGTCTATCATCATCTACAGTGATTTTTGTGGACATTGTAAATATCCAATAGACTATTTAAAGCACATACACTCTATTTTATTTATTCTATTTGTAATGTCTAAAGGCATTCCTCATGTTTCTTGGTTTAAATGGTGAGCGTTCTGCTGCTCCATGGGCTGAAGCAGTGCTTTGATCCCAAACTGCTGAGGCTCGGAGTTTGTTAAATGGTTTCTCTGCTGGAGTTTTTGTCTGTGTTTTGTGTCTAGAAGACAGGGCCTCATAGACACCGGCTGCTGACAATTTACTAAGAACATCACAAAACATCTGTTCTTCCACGAAAAGGAGAAAAAAAACAAAACTGAAAATTTCACGAGTTGATGAAAGATCTTTTTGGTCTATGGAAGCTATAGTTATGGCATTAATAGATTGCATGTTTTTATTTTTCCGCATAACCTGAGAAAAGCTTTATAAAACACTTGCTGATGAACGGCACAGTAGCGCGGTCATATATCATAGTGTGTGATAGGATGAGGTAGGATGCAGTCATTTTTGTTTTATTAGCTGGCTTCTTGGCAGAGTGTACCTTATTCCTGAAGGAATGCTTTTTCTTACTATTCTAAATGGAAGAAAAAATAAATATGTATGCTGTAGTATATACGTATATCCCTAGACACTGTATTAGACATCACTATTACTATTTGATTATAAGGAAATGACATTGTGATATTGTCTGCAAATGCTTTGGTGGCACGTAGCATGGAAATCTCATAACAAATTATTATGTACTCTTTTTTTTGTTTGTAGCAGAAAAACACCCCAAGATGGGTGACTGGAGTGCTTTAGGCCGTCTTCTAGACAAGGTGCAGGCATACTCGACAGCCGGAGGCAAGGTCTGGCTCTCCGTTCTCTTCATCTTCCGCATTTTGGTGTTGGGCACAGCCGTGGAGTCGGCATGGGGTGACGAGCAATCTGCCTTCAAATGTAACACTCAGCAGCCAGGTTGTGAGAATGTTTGCTACGACAAGTCTTTCCCCATTTCGCACGTCCGCTTCTGGGTGCTGCAGATCATCTTTGTGTCGACACCAACGCTCCTATACCTGGCACACGTCTTCTACCTGATGCGCAAAGAGCAGAAGCTGAATCGGCAGGAGGAGGAGCTGCGCGCCGTGCAGAGCGATGGAGCTGACGTGGACGGGCCACTGAAGCGCATCGAGCTCAAGAAGTTCAAGCATGGTCTGGAGGAGCACGGCAAGGTGAAGATGAAGGGTGCCCTGCTGCGCACCTATGTAGTCAGCATCCTTTTCAAGTCTCTTTTCGAAATCGGTTTCTTGGTCATCCAGTGGTACATCTATGGCTTCAGTTTGTCGGCTGTGTACACCTGCGAGCGCTCTCCATGCCCCCATCGAGTCGATTGTTTCCTCTCGCGTCCCACCGAGAAGACGGTGTTCATCATCTTCATGCTGGTGGTGTCGCTGGTCTCCCTAGTGCTCAATGGTGCTGAGCTGTTTTATGTTTTTTTCAAGCGTATCAAGGACCGTGTCAAGGGAAGACAGGGTCAGTTTCAGTCTAACACCTTAACCCACCCTCCTAAGGACATGCCAGGCACCAAGTATGCCTACTACAATGGATGCTCATCACCCACAGCACCACTGTCACCCATATCACCGCCGGGCTACAAGCTAGCCACAGGAGAGAGGACCAACTCTTGTCGCAACTACAACAAGCAGGCAAGTGAACAAAACTGGGCAAACTACAGTACCGAGCGTCAGCGCTTGGGCCACAACGGCAGTACCATCTCCAACTCGCACGCGCACGCCTTCGATTTCCCCGATGAAGGTCACGAGCACAAGAGGGCACCGGCGGGTGGTGAGATGCAGCCATTGGCGCTCACCGAGCCAAGACCGGCAAGTCGCGCAAGCAGCCGCGTGAGCAGCCGAGCCAGGCCTGACGACCTGGATGTCTAAAAGCTGCACTAGCCCATGCCATGCTTGCGTTGTGCCAGTCTGTTAAAGAAATGGACAAAAGGTGAAGAGACAGAAATAACAATTTTGTCTTGTGCACCTGGGGAAAGGACACTTGCCAGTGTCCTGTCCTCACTTTAGACTCTAGATGCAGAGACGTAAAATTACTCACACTGCTGGAGGTACTATGTGTTAATTAACGTCTATGATGAAGACTAGCGGCGCTAACATGCCTTTAACAGTTGAATGGTGACAGGGGTGAGAGGCCATCGTGCATATTCGGTTCACTTCCTGTAAACCCCCCCCCTCTAATTTTCCCCAGATGAATATACCCTGGTCATGTCATTGATTGTTTCATAGTTTTATGCTGCAGGCAAGTTTCATTTCAAAATTTCCTGAAATTAAAAGGGTGGCAAGTGTTCCTCTTTCCAACATTCCCTTCATGTTCCTCATCTCTATGACCTCGACACTGTCTAGTCAAACAGGGTTGTGTGTAAGTTCCTAGTGCTGAAGTTCATGAATTAATATTTATTTATTCATAAAGAGTACAGGACATCCACCACTCAGTGACTGACTACTACTCAAGGTCATATCCATCTAACTAATACTTCAAGAGCAATAACCAATCACTAGAACCAACTGCATATTTATTGACAAGAATTCAAATTTTGGCAATACATTTATTAACAAAAGGTTGCTTTTATTAATCGTAGTGGACTGACGTTTTTTCCTGATAAACTTTGAATATATGTGGTGTTAGTTTTGATTAATTTGTGTTTGTTATATTGATGTGGGGCAGAAGATGTGGGTCTTTTCTTTTTGCATTTTTATTTCACTTTTTTTCTTTTCATTCTAAAAAAAAAAGCAACTTTTGCGACAAAAGGCTTTACATGATTTCCCTTTTTTTTTAAAGAAAAAAAAAACAAAAACGTTTGCCACTTTTCCTTATTTGTCTTGTTAAACAGAAAAGGAAAGTTGTTTGTGTTCTACCCATGTAGTGGTTTTTGTTTTACATCAGTGTACTCGTGCTGCTTGAGAGATAGAGTTTTAGTACTGTAAATCAAGCTAACTGTCACAAATGTGAGTTTTTAAAAGACTGCTTGTTAGAGCTGGACTAATATTTAGTCATTTAAATAAAATAAAAAATAAGAGATATATGCCAATGTAGCTCCACACTTACCAAACGCTAGTAGATTAAATTGAATTTTGGACCTTTTTAAGGTTTGTATTTGCAAACTGAAACTACATCACACCATATCGGTACTCAAAGCATGGAGATCTCTAATTTTTTTTTTTCAGCTACAACGGTGTTTGCACTGAGACTTTAGCAAGGATGTTGTATGATGCAGAAGTGGCAACATGTTCTCTCTGTTATGCATGTGATTAATTTATTTGACCACGCACACCAGGCCAACAATTACAATATTAAAACAGATTTTGTGTGAAACCCTTTGTTATGCATTTGGACCTTGAAGGCCCAAAGCAAGATATTTCATATCCACTGAATAATAAGGCAAATACAGTTTTATGTCTGTTTGATGAAGAGCGTTGAGAAAATGTCTTTCCTTGAGAATCCACTGTTGTACAGTGTGCAAATGCATGATAGCAAAAAAAAAAAAAGTAATTAATCAAATCTGTGAAAAAAATGGCTATTTTAACCAATAAAGATTTTTCTTTGTTATATTCCATGTGTTTGTTTTCATAAATTATATAGTTTCATGAGATCGGGTCACATCTTCACATCTCACCATTAATGCAATAAAAAACAAACTATATACTGTATACAAAATAGATATGTATACTATAAACTATATATAAACTATAGTTTTATTTCTGTTATTATTAATATTTAAATTTTAGTTCTTACCTTGTTGGGTTGCTGTGAGTATATTTTTTACAAGCTGTTAAACACATATAATCTGAAAATGACACAATGCACAACAATTTGTCTGGAGCCAGTATCAAATAAGGCCTGGTTACAGGCATTTTGCTTGAAAGAATTAGCTTTACACAAAACCACGCACATAAACTGAGGCAATGAGGCTAAATCGGCGTCATGGCCAAAACCTGATGCCAAGACTTACTTACAAACTGAAAAAGACTGATACGCTTTTACATGTATGTCTTAAAATGCCTCTGAAACTTTTAAATTTTCATCATATAAAAAGATCCAGTGCTTTTTTTTTTCCTTATCCAAGTTTCGTATTTAACCTTTCCACAAAGCTAAATAAAACCACATGTCTGGGCCGAGCCTGTGGACCACATGTGGCTAGAGCAGAAAGTGCAGGGGGAAAAAAGCATGAGGCTTTGATCTCGTGCTAATTAATCCAGATCTTTTATTCACCGATGGCTTTTTCTTTTAAATAAATAAAAAATATATATATATTTATTTTTTAATTTCAGCTTTATCACCCAATTTTATTTTATGAATGGGAGAATGACTTACTTGAAAAATGGCTGTGCAGGTTATTCAGGAAAGATAATTACTACATAAATGATCATGTTTACGGGGAAAAAAAAAAAAAGAAAACGAAGCCAAACATTTGGAGACAACATCTTACCGTGGTATAAATCTGGATTTCTAGACTAATCGTTTTGTTAAAAAGTCATGATGCTACTGCTGCAACGTGAAATAAACTCTTGAGAGCTCTGTGCCGTGTGAAAGGTGCATGAACATATCTAAGCCATAGCTCACACATATTTCTCTTGTCTATTTTTGGACAATGAGGATTCAACTGAGGACAGTTTTAAACGCACATAAAGCTTGCTTCTCTCCACAGCCTCCTGGAAACCTCAGCTTCAGAGTTACATTTCCTTTGCCTGAGCAGCCACCCAGACCACAACTCCAGGGTGGTTCTGGGAATCCGTGTTAAAGCTGCTAACTCTGCCTAAAAATGGCAAATCAACTCATTGTTATGACGTTGCCCCTATGTCTAATAAAAACATATGCCACGCTGCTCTCGTAATATTTTCTATTGGACAGCAGTCTGGCTCGGCAGCAAATCCGACCTTCTTATTTGTGTCTAAAAAGCCCTCTTACTGATTCCCAGCTGTGTTGCGTTCGCAACATGAAACAACCCTTTTCCATCTTTATGAAAAACACAAACACAAACACATGAAGGGTTTCGAGGCACTTATTCAGCCAGGAAAGCTATGGTTCCCAAAAGGTTAAGTAAGGTAACGTTGTGGGCCGTGAGGTCGATCCTAACACCCTCGGTTGCGTACGTCTTTCGAGATAAGCCAGTGTTACATTTTTTCCTATAGAGATATCACACGTACATAAAGCAGAACATATATTATCAGTTTAAACAGATTGGCACTCTGTAAGAGCGTTGGAACGTTACCCGATACACGCAGGGTGTGAAAATATCAGATGTTCTCCGTCTTCTCTGCAAATGGGCCTGCGCTCTCAACTTGGCTGTTCTGCACGAGCATATCATGCACAGTTATGTTTCCTGCACACTCTTTGCTGTTTACTTAAGCATAAGTGAATCAAAACAGTAGGATGCTTCCAATTCTTCAACTGGGAGAGCAGTCGATTTTGAATGGTGTCATGGCTTTGGATGTGGTTAAGAATTGGGGGACTGCCTGTCCTATTCCGCTCTTGAAATATCCACTACTGGCCCTCGTGCAGTCAGTGGAGCTCAGGCTGTGGTTTTATTAAACATGGATGAACTGCTACCAAACATGAACTGGAGAATATTAATCAGACCACCTTTATGTCTTCTTTTGCTGTGGCTGCTTCCTTTTCTCTTACACTTCTTTTTATGTCTTTGCATAAAAGTCTCTTCTCTTCCTTCTACTTCTTTGTTCAGCTTTGTTTCTTGCTGTATTCCTGACTCTTCTTGTTTTGCGCTGGAATTTATTTTCTTATTCTTTTGTGACCCCATTCCTCAGTTATGCTTATCTCTTATTGTCCCAATACTAACTAGCACTCACACATGCTGACTTTTGACTAGAATCCAACTGACTGACAGGCAAATGTATTAAATAGATCCATTATGCAAAATTTACTTTTGGGTCATTTTTTGTACATTAAAACAAGGCAATTAGATTTTTCTCCTGCTGATTTTTGGAGGGGGGGGGGGGGGGGATGGGGGACGGTTAAGTAGTAGCTCATTTACATATATTGCAACACCATGTTTGGAGTTAAAGATATAAATTAATGCATTTTCTAAGGGGTATTTCAGCTGGTACATTAACACACACTTTGGGGGATTTCTGAGACCTGTATTAACTTGTTAAAGTTATAGTAAATTATGGGACCTTTAATGGCATCCCTTCCACCTATGGACTCATTGGAACAGATAGCTGTGGCATTATTTTTAATTGTTAACTTGGGATCTCCCAGTGACAATGTAAACGCTTTTCTGTTGCACCACCCTATTTGTTTTAATCTCTATGGAAAAGGCATGGTGCATGACCAGGATGATGGACAAGAATCTCATCCATGCTGTATTCCCATCTCATTCCCAGTGTTCTTTGAATATTCTCCAGTTCCACCAAGGCCAAGATTAATAAATAAAGAAATGCATGGATAAAGAAGTGATAGTGGCCTGGCATCATCCCAATTCACTTTTACCAGTGCCAGTATCCTGCTGCCACCTCAGGGGTTAAGTGTTCAAACAGAATGGCCTGAAATATTCTAAACCCAATATTATGCCATTTCCTTTTGTGTAAAACACCACAAAACACTCAAAAAAATGCGATTTCATTTATTCCACTTGAGGTACCGCGTATGCCTTGGTTTGCTATGCAAATGAAACCTGAGGCAATTTAGAAAACCACAATTTTGCTAGCATTTGATGCTTAATTAATGCATGCAAATTAACCTTCTTAGAATAGATTTACAAGAAACAAATTTCCTTATCAGCTTGGGCGTTCCCTTTGTTTTAAGTTTTTTCGAACTCACATAAGCCTGTACACTCAAATTCTTATTTGTATGCACTTTCACTTCAGGGCGCATAAACCACTGATTGTTAAAAGCTGTCTCCGAGATATTTGAAGGTTTGGAAAAAGAGGAGTGAGACGAGGCATGGCTCGTGGACCGTGTGGAGTCAATCGGCTCTTTCCAGTTTTCCATGTGTTTTATAAAAGCATGCAGAGCATCAGCACATGCTCCACAGACAAAGCAAGGCAGGCGAGCAAAACTGAAATGTGACACAGAATATAGGAAAAGTGTCTCTAGTGGTATTTAGTGGAAGTGGTGGAGAACCTCACACCAGATTCAAGTTGATGGAGAGGGCAGCTAAAAAAGCACAGCAGCACTAAAGGGACAAGAACCGCATCGATAAAAACAACAGAACAGAGCATAGAGGAAGAGCACATGTGGAACATAATTCGGCATGTAAACCCTGTTCATGAGCACCATGAATCAGTCCCGTTCTGGCTGTTTCCACTCCCTTTCTTCTCTCTCTGTCTGTCTCTCTGTCAGACCTCTGCGTGCATGTGCGCACTCTCTGGCCAAACAGGATGTCAGGCATGTGGGACAAATTAGTGTTTGGTCCTGCCACTGTCCTTTCAACTTGTGTGCCTGCGTGCTGCATCTTTTCTGACAGCAGTCACACTCCATCTCCACTGGTGAGGTATCGAAGCTGTTAGGACTTTAACGAGCAGGACTTGAGAACCCTAAAATGGAGAAACTTTAAACACCAATATGCTCTCAGGTAGCTGTAACTCTGAGATTCATCACCAGTTAACCAAGAGGTCAAGAGACAGAAAGCATGCAATGTGCGGCCAAAGACAATAGCGAGCTGAGCTGGCATAAACAAAATATTTCCATAGTCACCCCTTTCGTGCAGTTCTGCGGATTTTCCTGACACTTCCACACCGGCATTCACTTACTGTGAACATACAAAACATAGACCATGGTCATTATTCTAAATTTAGCCAGATGGGCCCCAGTTTTCCACTGCAAGTTCCAAATCGTGAAAATAAAGCCAAGAATATACGAAGTATGGAGGGAAAAAAAGTAGTATTTCACTCGCATAACCAATATCTATGCAAAGAATGCCTCAGATTTAATCAGTTTCAGTGGGGCTGTTTTGGCAATATGTATTTGCCACAGCTGTAATTTTAGTGCAAGAGGTCTGTAACTGGTTGCAGAGAAGGAACACAGAATAATGTCCTAGAGCAATGTCTGAGAAACTGGAGAAGGGGCTTTATAGAGTGACTGGGTTAGGACATAGACTGCTCTGTACTTAAGGCATAATCAGCTTTAACCACTTTGAGTTGGCTTTGAATCATTGTGCATCCTTCACATTTGTATTCCCTTCACTGATTGAAAAAATAGATAAAGGAGTTTTGACTGTTGATCACATTACTGTCTTCTAGGTTTACTCAATGTTTGCAATTACGGCTCTGGAAGTTTGTAGTAGAACATTTTCTAAAACATTTCACAATGTATATGAAGATGATAGGATTTGAAGTGATAAGAAGAACAAAACTTGGCTTCTTTCAACAAGGGAAAAAAATAAATCAACAAACATTTTGGTTATATTTTATTCAACACGATGGTGGTAAATTCAAGTCAAGCTTTAGCCTTTTTCAACTAAAACTGTGTGATTACCAGAACCGCTGGTAAAAAGTGGTCTAGCAGGACTAAATCTCAAATTTTTCAAAGGTAAACCAACTTAGTATAAGGTATCATTTTACCAGTAAGAAATTTTACCATGGCATAAATATATACTGTTGTAGTCCAATGGTATAATGATTCAAGGTATATAATGGTATTTATCAATACCTATGGTACACTATGGCACATAATTATGGTACATGCATATGGTACTATGTACCATGTCACAGGATACTGTCAGAAATATAGAGTATGGTACCATTGTATGTATGTTAAATAAATTAATTACCATAGTATATTGTATATACAATAATATGGTACTGCCTGTACTGTACACTTTACCAGTAGTGTGTACTAACATAGCTAATATCATACAAAGACCCTGTCCTACAAACATACACTGTACCCAGAAACAACAGAACAACAATCTATGTGTAAGCAACGATGAGCGGGCCCAAGCACCTCCTCATGACCTGTGTGTTTTTTGAGTACCACTATATTAGATATATTAGTAGCCACTTTGGTACCCAATATATATGTATGACAGTACATACCATAGTACTACCACAGGACCCACTGAAGTGTCATCTGGTATTCTATAAACTCCTATGGTGCCAACCATGGTAATGTCTTAAGTATTACAGTAATAGTATTGTACAGTATATTATGATATGTACTATAGTTAACCATAGTACATACTGTACCATAGTAACATTTTGTATGGGTATGCTAGCTATTGAAAGATATTTGAACCAATCTAATCAACCCTCCAATCTAATATCGTAACCACCTTCAATTTCTGTTTTTAAATGCAAGATCGTGTAATACAAACATATCCCTTTATGGCACGGAACCAATAAAACAACAAGATGCTATGTTCCATTATTATGTAATGTCTGTGGTTTCCAGGATCATCCAAGTAGTTAAAAATAAATCAAAGGATGAACTGTGACTGATGTTTTCCTTTTCTCTGTCACATTAAAACTGCAAGAAATGGCAGGGTGGCCAAGAAAACCCACTCAGTCTGGTCCAAAACGGAAATCTCCCTTAACGCCAAACAGCATGTGTCTGACATTTCTGTTAACCTTCAATCCTAACTGTGATTTAAAACAAGCAAAAAAAAAAAAAAAGTTAGCTGTACTCTCACACATGGGATCAGTGCTTAAAGTACAATCTGGACCTAAATCAGACTTTGCTTTATTCATACAACTGCAGGTTTAATGTAGCAAAAAGCTTTAGCAGCTCTTACAGCTTCTTCTTTGCCTTCAGAAGTTCTCAAAATGCATCTTCACTAGCATTGCAATGTAAAGTATTTTCGTTATTTTCTCTCATTCGTTGGAACGGCGCACTTGCCAAAGCAGCAGTGGTGCTCAGATGTTGAGGAACACTGAGATCAGCAGATCTGAGATTTCCAAAGCTGTGCAGCTCAGTGACTATGACATAGCACATCTTTAACCATGGCAGACACATTCAATAAACAACTCCAGCATACATGCACAGATTTCTCAGGCTGGGCTTGTTTTCATTCTTCTTCAAAAGCCAGCTGATCTGCACTCGCTGGCAATTGTGGAAAGAAAAAAAAAAAAACACTCAAAAGTGATCACATGTTGTTTACAGAACAGTGCCTCCTGCTGCTGGATCGATGGATGTTTGAGAATGTGAGATCATTAAGTTCATTCATTTGACGGAGGGTTTCGTTACTTCCAGAATGCAGCTTCATGTCAGAGACCTTTTCTCATTCGTCTTTGGAAGCAGCAGTTTTGTCCACTTTCTGCACGTCTATTTTATTCACTCATTATGTAAATCCGGAGCCTGTCACAGTGTGTTGTGGGACTACATCTTGGATAGGAAGCGAGTCTATCTCTAGGCACCATGCACCACAGGCAATTCACCTAGTAGCCTTTTTCTTTGGAAGGAGCCTGAAGGAACCCACGCATAAAACACAAGAAAACTATATTCATTATAACAGCATTCTAGCTCATGGGATACTGCTTACTTGGCACAACAGGTTTTTTTTTTTTTTTTACTTTCTACTGACAGAACAGCAAGTCTATATTAATTACAGGTCTGCTTGATTCTGAGTTGTTTCAAGTCAAACAGCCTTGTGGTTTTCACCACTGAATTGAAGATAAATTACAATCACACATCGCTTGATAATGATACTCAGATCCCTGAGGTCTCCAGACCCAACTTTGATTCACACTGTCTTTCGCAGACAGCTGTTTTCTACTGCTTTCCAGTTGGGGCTGACTTTATCTCAAGAATGTGTACAAATTCAATTTTGTGTTCCTCTGAGAAGAATGAGAGGGCAATTTTTCTTTTTCCTTTTTTTTCTTGCACCATAAGTTTACTTGGTTTAACCAGGCCCAACTTTGCATAGTCTTCGGTTAACGTTTGTTCCTTTAGCTTCCTGGGCAATAGTTTATATTCATGGCCCTATACATCCTTATCTAGGGAAACGTCCATTTATTTCATTTTACATCTAATAATTGAGGATAAAGACCTTGATCAAGGTGCCCAGCCTGGTGATGCTGGGGTTTGAACCTATGAACTTCCAATCAGGATTCTGAGCTTCAACTGCGTGAAACAAGATGTACCCCAAAATATCTAAACATGTTACATATATAAATAAGCACCAAAGGGATTTCTTAGAATGCCGTGTTTAAGGACAGGCTTACAGCAATAAGCAAAGCCATAAGGAGCAACTAAGGTGAGAACATGCTGCTGAAAAAACATTTATCAAAATGAATGGTTTCAAGAAAATGAATCAACCAGACCTTGCTTTGTTTGCTCAGGTTCTGGACTGGAGACAGAGACAGAGAGAGAGAGAGAGAGAGAGAGAGAGAAAGAGGCGATCAGGAAATGTAAAAAGGAAAAGGAAGTGTGAAAGCAGGCGTGCAGTCCAACAGCGTGGACTGAAACAACATTGTCTTGTGATTGTAAATCCATAAATTTTGAACAGTCACAATCAGATAAATGGAGGAAAAAAGGTTAGCAGCATATTAAACTCCTGCTTATGAGATTTCCCATGAATTTTGCATGCCATCGAGCAATAGAGGCTCATGAAAACAACCTGAAAATAATTCCACAGCTGAAAAAAAAAAAAAATCTAATAGTTGTTCCTATGCCTGGCTGGAATAACGGTAATGGTAATTGCAGGTATTAATAACAAGATAATCATCTGTTCATAATGATCTCTTTTTATCTACCTTGTTTCAGCGCCAATCATAACATTACTACTATTGAAGCTTTTATCTGGAGCTACTAGGCATTTTATCGCTAATTAATCAAACCAAACAGCTACTGTGGGTGGAAGTTGGGTTTCTTTGCTAGACAATCATCAGTTATAGCAGCCAAGGGTCCTGTTGCAGCAAATGGCCAGCGTCTTATGAAAGACTTAGCATGGCCAAAGCAACAAAGGTATCCAAGCCAAGCACAAACAACAACCAAACAAGGCCAACAAAGCACTGATTAGCACTCAGCTCACAGTGCAACAGAAAGCCCAACGAGCAGCAACAACAGCTTAGTATGCACAGTGGACTTTGCAACCTGTAGTTTTAATCCTTTTATATCTACAGCAGTGTGCAGAATAACAGAACACAGTTATGAGATTGAAAACTCTTTTAATTTCTCCATATAAGTAGCAGACACATCTCACAATTAACTGTTCAAAGGAGATTAATGCATTTTTTTTGAACGCCT
>JAQMYJ010000020.1:14679612-14695006 GCA_030014305.1 Clarias laeviceps
ACACACACATACAAAATTCTGCTGTAAACACGAAGTATATCATTATGCTCTAGGTAATGAAGGACATTGCAGTAAAAGCCTCCCATTTGATGTCCTGTTTGAAAAACGAGCAACGTTCATTCTCCTGCTTTTGGACATTCCTCTGAGAAACCAAAGAGACACAGGGCAGCTCATTAGTAGGCACAGCATAACTGATGGGCCAAACTCTTCTTTTAGCAAACTCTGAAAGTGTTTCATTGAGCTCTTACACAATCAACAACAATACATGAAGACACTGATGAGTTAGAACTAAAAAAAAAAAAATTACAATAATTAAAAAATAAAATTGTATCTACTGAAAAGCATGTGTTCCTTGGCATTGCCTTTTGGTTAGAGTCAGTCCAGAACTTTAGACGGGGTTTAGCAAGTGAGAAACCTCTGCTTCTTTTTATAAATCAAGAACACTCATCCAATATATGTGGTATTTTTGGAGCTCACAGCAGGAATCTAATATCATAACATTAGAGTTAACAATATCATAAGAGCCAAGCATAATGTGTTTTGTGCTTCATGTCATAAATGTTATGCACATTTCACTATACCTGCCAGCTTCACTTGGACAAAAGGAACTGAAAATGTATGAAATGTTTGTTAGCCAGCATTACAGTCAATATACCTGGTTAAAATGTTAATGCACCTCCTATAAACGTTTTGTTGTCAGTGACAGAAGAAACAATACAATATAAGGTTAAAATGTGTTTCTGATATTTCTAGATTAAGGTATTCTATTTTTTTTCTTACTTAAACTTCTAAAAAACATTTATGCATCTAAATTAACAAAATCCAAAACATAGTGTCTTTTTACCATAATAGTCTGTCGAACATAAATATATATTAAAATAAAAACATAACTTTTATACCATAGTGTTGCTTAATTATTAAGACTGGTCAGAAGGTCCAGTAAGACCATAATTTAAAGACCTACATAAGACCATAACATAAGACCTCTGTAACTTAAATCATATGATTATTCTGCTTATTAGTATTATCATTTCTATAGTAACAACTTACACAGATAGTTGTTAGACGCACTAACGTTTTGTTCGACCACCTTTAGCTTTGATTACAGCATGCAATGTGCTGAGATAAATGATTCCTCATGCTTCCAGAACAACTCTTCACCAATTTAAGTCCTGGAACTTGTCCGTGCCATCAGTTGACTTAATTCAATGCCACATGCTGTAACGTTGCTGAGTCTAGACCTGAGCAACTGAAGCAACTCCAGATCATAACACTGCCTCCAGAGGCTGGTACAGTGGCCACTATGCATGATGGGTGCATTCCTTCATGCGCTTCCCTCCTTACCTTGATGCCCCCATTGCTCAGGAATAGAGTCAACCTGACCTTATTAAAGCATTTAATCATTTTCAAATTCAAATTCAAATTTTATTTGTCACATACACAGTCATACACAGTACGATATGCTGTGAAATGCTTATACGACCGCTGGTGACCTTAAAATCCAAATTATCAATAAGAAATAAATTAGGGAATGGAATAAGAATAAGAATAAAATATAGAAAAATTATTAGCTGCAGAGAAAAATAGAACAACAAAGTATAAAATATAGGATATAAAAAAAATAAAAAAATAAAAAAATATATATATATAAAAAAAAAACTTAGCTGTACAAATATACAATATTGTTAAATGCGACAATATTGTCGCATTTAAGTGATCTCCATTCATGATTTTTTTAAACCATATTTCTTCTGCAAAATTGATAATTCATCTCTAAACTTTTTCTCTAAGTTTTCTATGAGGATATGCTTGCTTAGCATTTATGCAAGGGGTCTCAATTGTCAAAGGATGTACTGTAAAATGGCATTCTCTTCCATGGAAATGTCTTTAAGAAGAAATAGAGAGGGACCCACTGAGAACAAAGGTTTATGCAGCTTCTTTAATGTAAGTAATAATGGAAAGTACATTTTTGTATAGACTATCAACCATAAACATACACAATTATAATCTGTATTGGATGTAGTGTAAGTGGAATAAAACACTTCAGGCTGTGCTGCATTTACTCAAAGGCAGAGGTCTTTTTAAAGACCTTGTAGACCCAGGGCTAAGATGTCCTTCTTGTGTAAATGACATGGCAGATATGGTTCAATTGATTCAGTCAAATCTGTTTAGCCAAGGAATTCCTATACACCTTCTGCGAAATCCCCCCGCTGCGTCATCTGAACTAAACCAACCGATGCAGTTTCGCTGACAGTAAACTATCCTGACAGACTGACAAATGTTCTGACTCTTTTACAAGAGAATTCCCTGAACACAAGGGAAGGTTAATGGTCTGTGCAACAGCCAGAAACACTTTCTGTTAAAAGGATAATTTCTTGGTTTCAGCTTCATCGCAAACAAAGCTCGGGTCTTTTAAACAGCACTCAGGAAAAAGCATGGCGTGCACCGCGTTCGAGGCCGAGAGCATGAAATATAGCGATAGGCATCAACCGGTGGCTCGTTGCAGTGCTGTCTCTGTCCTGAAGTTGGCGGCATGCTGACTATCTCAGATCTCAGTGCGTTTAAATGACGTTGGAATTCGTAGGCCCTTTGCAGTGTTACGTTGCGCACGCACTCGGTATCAGCTCAAACTGGCGCATCAGAATGTCTCTGTTGTGTGCAACATTAGCTGGAGATTACAGATAATAAGGGCCATGCAATCAGGCTGATTGCTTTGGCTGTTCATGAGCGTGGCACTGCTGTTTGATGTGCTGTCTGGTTCTCTGCCTCATCGGGACAGAAACGATAAACTGTGCTGAGTCATGTGAGAAGACTAAAGGCATCTTATAAGTAGTAAAGAAGACACACATCTGCACTTTAGTCTACGAAGTTTTTTTCTTTTTCTGCTTGTCTGCAAAATTCTGATATTCTCTAACTAGGTGTCTGATGGCCGGTTGACTGAGGAACTAATTAGGAAATATAAAAATCTAGTCTGTTCAGTTAATTTAATTCAGATCAGTGTAATGTGAATCTATTTCTTGGCTGATTTTTGTAATTCAGCTACAGTGACATTTAATAGGTTTTTGCAAACTGCATAAACATTTCAGATTTTGCCAACTTGTAGCAATATAGCTATGCATAAAGATAATATAGAATTAAGCAATATCACATGTGAGGGGGTGCTTTTGTGCTGGATATCATTCCACAAACACAATTTATCATCAACAGATTATGATTTGTTTGTTTATTGGAACAATTATTTTGCTTCACCGACACGTACCATTCCATGACTGGTGGAACCAACAGAGCTGGCAACCAACAGTTAGTATAATTAACAGGAGTGTACTGTTTTAAATTCTTACTGCTACTATGTAGCCAGAAGGTGAGGAGAATGAAACATGGAAGTTTCCTCTAGAATCCAGCTACATTAACTTCCAGGTTCCAGGGTTAAATCCAAGTTCCTGGGTGTCATTTCTCTAAAGATCTGTCCTGGCACCATCATACTTCACTTCTAGTTAGAAAAGTACAACATTGTCTTTACTCCCGGTGCAGAAAAAAAAAGATCATCTGTCACCCCAGATACTTGAAAGCTTTTATCGCTGCACCATTGAGAGCAACCTGACCAACTCTATCATCGTCTGGTATGGCAGCTTCAAATTGTCTGAAAGATAAGCCCTGCATATTCACTGTGTACGTATACTGATTAAACCTGCACTTTATAAGTTGTACAGTACCAATATTTGCAATGATTAAATATTGATTCCATCCATACATCCAGGAACCTCTGTAGTCCAACTATGGACTGTGGAGGTCAGTGGAGACTATTGTATTTATTCCCATTTTTACAATCATGGCAGGACCTCTGGTCAACACTCACTCACTGCGGGCAATTTGGGAAAGCCATTTAGCCTAATCGGCATGTTTTTGGACTGTGGGAGGAAACCGGAGAACCCAGAGAAAACCCACCAAGCACGGGGAGAAAATACAAACTCCATGCACACAGACCCGAAGCAGGAATTGAATGCAGGACCTGGAGGTGGCACCATGCCACCATTGATTATATATACTGATTATATTGTATTTATATACTTGCAATATATATATATATATACACTTGCAGTGTATATATACGGGAGGACGTTACTTTTTACTTTTTAATTACAAAATTAGTCATTAAAAAGTAATCAGTTACATTACAGCGTTACTTTCTGATAAAAGTAACTAGTTCGAGTACTTTTCCATTGAAGAAAATGAAAACCCCTTTGTGATTCCTCATGCATGTTGTTTTAGTCAAGACCTTTATAATTATTCTACCATCATCACTCAGCGAAGTTTGGCCCATAATCCGTTAACTACTAAAACCCCTATCTCACCTACGCGGTTTCGCGCGGTGGCCGTAAGTAGGTACGGTTCATCATGATTCACCACGAGTTTTGGTGCTGTGATTAGGTTTCAATCTTTTTCGTCGTCGGTCTTCGCATAGTCAAACCGAGATAGGGGTATAACAGCAGGAATAACAGAGGGGGCGGGTTATTGGGGCGGGGCTTGTAGGACGACTTTCACACACACACACACACACACACACACACACTAACGGATTGGGAATCACTGCTGTCTGGCTCACATATGGATTACATAAATTGCCTAAATAACGGATTACATTTGGAAAAAAATAACTACACAAAAAAATACTCAAATGGCCGACCTAACGCGTTAGATTACTTGTTACATCAAAAAAGTAATCCAAGTGCTCTAACGCATTACTTTGTAACCCAACACATTTACAGCAATCAATCACCATAATTCTAATGTGTTGCAATCATTAGCAGAGATTCAATTATTAATAGAAGTCAGGATTTATAGTAACTCATGGATAATATTTGCAGTTCATCTCACTTGCATAACTGCAATGTTCAGGTGGCCAAGAATCAGAGGTCACCTTTTTAATAGGTGAAGGCAAATGTGTAAGATTGTTTGTGATTTGGTCCTGGTGATTTAGGGGTTGTCTGGACTATGCCTTAGCTTTCACAGGTTTATCAAGGAACATTCAAATTATTTAGACATGACTCGCACACAGAAAATGAAGTTTTAATATTATGATTAGCATGTTTTTATTGCATAAATAATTTAATAAAATTCTTAGTGAATAAAGACTCTGGGTTTGTGCAAAGAATTTGTGTGAACGTGGATCAATGTAACAAAAATGTAAAAAACAAATTCACCCACAACTCCATATTTAGCTCTGTATCCCCTGAAATACACTGACACTCAATTATACTGTCATCGCTGAGCTATGTGATTAAAAATCCTGTTTAGTCTAGGACTAAACTTAATTTGTGTCCAATAAACCAGCCTATTGAGGTAAGCCAGTAGAAGGACTATTGCAATGGAAAAAGTACTTGGTGGAACTAAAATAAGCACAGAAATAGGTGTTAATGCATTCAACTCTAGAGTCCTCTTCATCATCACTTACAATGTAAGAAGATTGACTAAAGAGTGCTACTAAAAACAAAACATGAAAAAGCGGCCTTTTTTTTTTTTTTTTTTTTTTTTGAGTCTGCATTGCATTGGAGCCAGTCATCTCCAAGGGTAACCTTCATACAGCTAACAAATTAAAGGAAAAAATTAAGAAAAAACAAGTTAATGTTTTAGTAAGGTTTTGGACCACCATGAGTCACCAATGTGTCTTAGCACAGTGTCTACAAACTACGTCATTCTTTGTAAAGATTTACATCAGCTGTGGTTTGACGATGGTGGTGGAAAACACTTTGCTCCAGAATCACCCACTGATGTTCTGTTGTATTGAGATCTGGTGACTGTGAAGGACATAGCATATGACTTACATCATTCTCATCCTCACCAAATCATTAAAAGTGAAGTCTTGTACCCTGTAAATGAAGGCAGAGTCATCGTGAAAATGGTTTCCGGATAAAAATATTGCGACATCCATAGTCGTTGTATTGGTTTCCTGTGGCACGTCCGCACGTCCAGGGTCCAGGTTCGATTCCCCTCTCTGTGTGCATGGAGTTTGCATTTTCTCCCTGTGCTTGGTGGGTTTCCTCCGGGTACTCCGGTTTCCTTCCATTGTCCAATGGCTAATTGCCTTTTCCAAATTGCCCACAGTGTGTGAGTGTGTGTATGTCTGTGCCCTGAGATGGATTGACACCCTTTCCAGGGTGCCCTAAGTCTCCTGTGAAAGGCTCCATGTCCCCGCGACCCTGTATACAGGATTAAGTGGTATAGACTATGAGTGAGTGAGAGGTTTTCAGTGATGCTTCACTCTTTAAATGGGATTTATAATACAAAATGTACTTCATTCTGCATGAGCCCCCAACAAGCCAAAAATGTGAGAAACAAAATATTCCTCGCTTTTATCCAAATTCAATTATTATAAATACAATGAAATTGCACATTTCCAGAGAATAAGGAAAGCTGCTTGAGGTATATGAAATGCATTGTCTCGAGGGTGCCTCCACTCCACTCCAATGATTGCCTCCACCTCTGAGACATGCTATAACTTAGAATAAAGAAATAGTAAACTATGAGTCCTTTAAGTGAAAAAAGCTCCCACGTAGCCAGATGATTTTCTTTTAGTCATCTGTTAGACTATTTAACTGTTTGGAAATAGTGAGAACCAAGATGCTCCAAGCTGTTAAAGAAAACACGAAATCAGATTCATCTAATTATAGTAGAGTCAGGTGTGTTATCATTTGGCACAAAACAAAGAAACATGGACAAACCCTCTACAGATCAAAGTGGTGACCAATGACCTCTTGTTTCCCAAAGCAGCTTGTGACAGCTGGTGCAGCTGGAAGGTCACATGGCCTGTCACAACATGATACAACCCCTCTTAAAGCATTTTTTTGTATTGCTGTTCAAAAGGAATGCCCTTGTGTATTATTTTATACAGTTATTTCATTATTTTGTGCATTTATGCAGGCTCGGAGATTCCTTTGGTGCATTAGCACACCAACAGATGCTACATTAGACTGTGATCACAGCGGCATTTTGGAATCAATAAAATGCATGCCTTATTTAACATTTTAAACTAACACACAGTTTTATTGTTTGTCTGGTGAGTGGATTCAGACCAGACACTCTTCATCCATCCAATGTACACCAGCAGAGTGGTAAAACTAAAATATTTTTGGCCTGGTTGCAAAGAATTTACATGACCACACAGTAAAACTTTATTTGAAATATCTTTATAAAACTCTTTCTTCCATGAGCATATGACAAAATAATACACTAGGGTTATTTTATTATTATTATTATTTTTTTAATGTTTTCAGATAGTTTTACAGAAGCATAGCATGCAACACTACGGGGAGGAGAAACATGTTGTCGTAAATGAAACCACATTCGGAATATCAGCGGCTTAACTGATTTTCCGAGTGCCGTTCTTTTACCCGTTTAAAGGAAGCAGATTCAAAACCTTTATAAAACCCATAGGGTGCTTTCTATTAGAAATGCATTATATTCTAATTTTATTTATAAGCTGCTATTGAACTGGCGGTTCCGTTTGGTGTCGACTGATTTTCTATAACAGCAGTTACAGTTACATATACGGCACTTGGCAGACACCCTTATCCAGTGCGACTTACATTTTATCTAATTACACTTATGAGAAGTTGAGGGTTAAGGGCCTTGCTTAGGGGCCCAACATTGGCAAATTGGTGGTGATGGGTTTAAACCTAGGACTTTCTGATCAGTAGGCCACCCCTGGCCCCGTTCTAATAATAAATCATAATAATGTGGGTATGGCAGACACTGCACAATAAAAAAAATAATAAAATAAAATAAATCATATTTATTAATATGGTAAGGTTTTCAGTGAGGACACATTTATATAGTTATATTGCACTTGTGGAAGGAGTCTCCATTGTCAGCTCTTTATAACCTTAATGCTGTTAAGTTTTCCCTCCATGGAAAAGTCTCCACGCTAAAGAGAACAAAGAAAGAAAAGATGCTATAAAAGTAATAAAACTCAGGAACATACTTCTGCATGAAAATAATCATTGTAATGTGGGATATCCTTAATTATTACTCTGCTTTGTGTATTTTATGGAAAGACGGCTTTGATGCCTGTTTTTTCCCCTCCATTTCGTCGGGGGAATTGAATATTTAATATGAAAACTTGACTATGACTATCGCATTAAATCATTTTAAATAATGGCATTTGAATTATTATTTTGTGGG
Organism: Clarias laeviceps; assembly: GCA_030014305.1. Taxonomy (NCBI): domain Eukaryota; kingdom Metazoa; phylum Chordata; class Actinopteri; order Siluriformes; family Clariidae; genus Clarias; species Clarias laeviceps. The sequence goes on from JAQMYJ010000020.1 coordinate 14,687,791, forward strand.
TAATAATAAAAACACTGGAAAACTCAAACTGTGCTTGAAGCTTGTAATTATGCTTGAAAATCTGGTCAAAATAATTATGACTTTCAATTATTTCTCAGGCTTCTGAGACAGAGACAGAATAAAACCCATTTCAAGAGACGCAAACAAATTGCATCTTGCTCCTTTACCAAAAGATGCATTTATTTTAAATGTCTCTGGCTCATGCGACAGTCGGTAGCAAAAACGCAACCGGGTGTGTTTGGGAACGTGCTCAGATTATATAGCAGTTGTCCTTGTAGATGGGTAATCAGGACAGCATTCATATGATGAGTATGAGGAGTAAAGAATAAGGGGTTCGGGATGAGTGATCAAGAACAATAGTGATCCTTAGTGATACAATGACTCTATGAGAAAAACTAGGCCTCATGGCATAACTAGCATGTCAGCGCAAGACCTTCTTGTGCTGTGATGACCTACAGGTTCTGCGTATGTAGGACAGAGAACAACAGGAGCACAAAGAAGGACATTTTCATGCATAATGAAATCGAAATATTTGACTAAATCAGAATCCAACCCATGAATAGATCTGTTAAAGTAGCTGACAAAAGGCAAATTTGCACACAATGATCAGAAATAATGAGGTACGGTTGGAGAAACTAAGATAAGAGATGGGAAGAAAATCCGCAGCAAAATAGCCACGTTCAATATATTGTGACTTCAAAGATCCCAACCCGATCTATCAAAAAATTCTTATTGATCTTCAAATGAGAGCAATTTAGTTGGACTTTGTAACCAGCATCCTGTACTGTTGTAGATGGTCCCACGTTAACACCCTAAAAAGGTTGAACTTTTTTCCCCTTTTAAGTCATTGTGTCTGTTGGAGCTTTTCCTTGCCACTCTCACCTCAAGATCCTTCATTAGGAAGCTACATTACTTTTTTACTAAAAAAGTCTTAATCCACCCTCCCATTTCTTCTTATTTTGCTTCCAAAGAGCCAGGCTTTATCATTTTAATGTAGTCTTGAGAAATAGGTCTCCAGGCTTCACATTTTGGCTCTCATTTTTGGCAAGTTTTTCTCTCATTTTCAGTCCAGTACCTGTACCTGAGTAGTTTCAGAGGAATGTTTTTAGTTGTTAAGCCACACAGTGTCCTGTGAATCATTCAAGAATGTAAAAACCTCACACTTAAGGCATGAACCAGAGAGAAACAAATACAGATAATGACAAATGATCAGGCCGGTAATTGCTACACAAATGATGCTGAATGTTAAATGGGTTGGAACAGATGAGAGGGGAAATGAGGTTGCTGCTGAGGTTGTTACATGAACAATCAATTTTTAAGTTGTTTCTTTGGGCACTTTGCAGCCTGTCACAGTAATTATTTATTTAAGCATCTATTTAATGTGAACAATTGAGGGATGGCTCAACAACTATGGGCAGTTTATTCTACGCACCAGTTTGTCTTTGTCAAATAGAAAGAAAACAACAGAACAGGGTTAACAGGAAACAGATACTGTACATGCATACATGCACAAATCCCATTAATTAATTAATTTGAAATAGCCTGCCTTGTTGTTAAGGTGCTAATCATGATTATATGCTCAGAATTTCCAATTTTCAAAAGATTTAATCTACTTACTCAATAGATTGCTGATAACAGATGCTTTAAATAAATTATCATAACAGCATTCATTAAAAACAGGAATGTACAGTAAGCTTCAGGACAGAAATGTTTTTTTTTTTTGTCATCTGTTTAAACCAGTGGTACACCCCCTTCCAACCGGCTTGAAAACAAGCCTCTCATTCTGTACTGGTCCACAAATAGAGCTCCTCTCGTAATTGGGCATTGAGGAGGACTTGTTCAAACTGGCAGAACCGAGGGGGCAAAATGGGGGGCCGGACCGGCCTGCCTGGAGCTGGTTGCTTAGAGCCTGGAGTTGGCACAAAAAGGCCTATAGAACCTGTGTTCATCCAACTGAATGAATGTGAGTGGCACGGGAGGAACAGAGGACGATATAAATCATGCAAAATAATTTAATGGTTTTAAAGCATGGGTTTCAAAGAACAAACAAACAAAACAAAAAAAAAAATTGGAGCCTGTTTGCTTATCAGCTAGATTACCTGCCGAAATATAGCCCCTAAATTCAGGGGAGCTAAGCAAAAATACATCTGTGATAAACAAAAAATAGCTTCATCTTTACGTTAGTAAGCAAATGATAAATCACACAATGCAAAGATTGATTAGTGCAACACAATGAACGTCTGGGTCATGCTGAAGTTTTTCATTAAGGGTGCCGAGCCTTGTTATAAAGAAAGGCTGAGGCAGGCACAGAGCAATTTTGTAAGCCAAGTTTTAGAGAACAGGAGGAGGTGGAAGGACCTTTATTTCTCCTTAAAACCTATTGACTATAACTCTTCTTCTTTCTAATGGACACTTCACATGCTCACAGTCACACCAAGCCTTCACGGCCACAACAGATCCTTTATAAACTTGAGCAAAGTGTTGCCTTCACTTAAAGGAATACACACAGATGTAAATTAGAGAGAAGAGCCGTTGAGGATGGCGCATTCTTGTGTGAAGTCAATTGCCTTGCTTTGTTTTTTCAGCTAATCCACCCTAATGAAGACACGATCCTGCAGAGGAACGGCAAGAACAAGTGCTTCTCTGCACTTGCCAGCTGTATGAAGCTTTATTTATTGAGAAATATTATTGGCCATGTTTAAGCAAAATGAAAAAAAAAAAATTGCCACCTTTTTTTCACCCAGATTTTTTTTATTAGGTGAGTCGATTTGGGAAGCTGCAACAGGTTCTTTTTATTGTCGATGCCAAGGGCCTGGGTAAGGGCTGCGGATTGAAAGCGTTCATCCACTGAGTTTCCAGAGCCTCCGACTTTGAACTGAAATTCAAAGCCTTATTTTTCCTGTGTTTACAAAATGAGGATACCAAGCACTCAGGCAAGCGTGTATATATGCTATGCCGAGAAACAGAGAAAGCCGGGTTTTTCCAAAACGCTGTTGCCCATGTGAGGCAAAAAGGCAGGTTGTTCAAGAATCAAGAGAGGATTTAAATGGGAAATCAAACAGTCTTCTCCTTTTTTTTTTTTGAAGGAAAAAGCGATTGTGTACAACACCAAACACATTTTATTGTCAGTAGCGTCTGCTTGGCTCATGCTAGAGATGGTAGCAGAGAAACAACTGGTGTTTTTCATTGTTCCCAGGTCAAGTCCTCTCATAACCTCAATCACCAGTGGACTGTTTTGATGAATATTTCCCAGTATATAATCTAAGCATATAATTCCTATGGGACTGGTGACCCAATGCAACATGCTGTTGTTGTATGTAAGATGTACTGTAAATTTGTCAGTGGAAAATGTACAATGTCCAAAAGGACAGAGGAAGTGCGAGGGCAGAAGACTTCCTGTCGCCTTTGTGCTTTTATTTTATTTGTGTTTTTGAACACTTTCACCACTGCATGGAACGTCTTCATGAAGTATCATTGAGGAAGGAAGTAATGTCTATAGCATTCCAGGAGAAAAAAATGTAATGTTGAATTTTTCTCTTTTTTTTTTTTACCCTATTTAACACAAAAAAAAATTTATTATCTTTTTTTGATATTTTTTTATTTTAGTAAATTACTATTTGCGAGTATCCCAACTCTTTTTATAAGTGGAAATAAAAAATTATGAAAAATTTTCAAAACAAATCCTTTATACCGTATATTGTACTGTATATCGGTATTCTAAAAAAATTAAAAGCAGTTACAAAAAAAATAATGTAATAAATTACTTTTTTGCAGCAGGTTTTCGGTCTGCTCATAGTGTGAAACATAAAATATGACACATGAATGAGTGTTTTGGGTTTCCCTGAATTACAGCATTTGATATCACAGGCCTATGGTACATTACAGATTTAAGATTGAAGATAAAGATTAGTCACTTGTGTACCACAAAGACACTCCAGAGAGAGAGAGAGAAAAACTAAATTGTTGTAAACAAATAAAGCCCAAGCTTGTTTGGGTTGGCAAGTCGTAACAGTTAATTGCTTGAGAGGAGGTCTAACATTTGCAGAAGTGTAAGAGCTTTGGCTCCGACACTATTATTTAACACGATTATGCAGAATTGTGCAATGTGCTAACTGCAACCCAACCATCACATAGTTAAGTTCTGTCGGATGTGGCCAAAAACTGTGAACAACAACACATGAACTGCAAGCACAGGCGTGAAAAAAGCATTAAAAATGTCCCACTAGTGGCAATGACATTTGCAATTATGGCATACCAAACTTGGGGGGGGGAAAAAAAAAAAAAAGGTTCACATGCTTCGTAAGACGATGTTTGTTCCTGCTGGAAACATTTGTTCTTGAGCTTTGTCATTAACAACCATGCTTGGATGGAGAAATAGCTGTGTTGATAATGTGTTCTCAGAGATTGGAATTACTGTAGGTGTTCAAAAGCTCTAGGATGCGTTGTCTGGAGCACAACGTGGCGTTCTGAGAGTTCCTGAGTCTCTATGTACGTGTATCATTTATTGTTCCCGACTTCCCCACAGGATGTCACATGAGCCTGTGTGTATTTGTGTCAACGTGGGAAGCAGCGGCTTTGGACCCTGACATAGGGTCAACAGGAAGAGGAGAGGAGTGAAGCTATACTGTGAAGTACTGATGATTCGCCCAGAGTGTTGCTGGTATCTTCAACACCACAACCAGAAGAAACTGTCAACAAGTCCATTTTCATTTATTGTATTCCTTGACATATTTTGCTTTGAAAAGTTGTCAGAGGTCATGGTTAGCCATTGTCAGAGCAGTTGGGGGTTTTGTTCAGGGGTCCATTTTTGGTGGGATGGCAGTTCCAGGATTTCATTTTGCTGCTTTCTTGTCTGTAGTACACACTTACAGTAGGTATACTTTCATCAAGTTCTTTCATAATGTTCATAATGAGTTCTTAATAATGTTATCAGTTTAGCTTGCTGAAAAGGTTCTACATGGAATGCGTAAGAAATAAGGAGTCATGGTCAATCCCCGGGATGTTTGGATCATTTGGGGATTTAGATGCCCACCTTCTTATCACTAATACATGCTTAGATGCATTCTCAAAGTTAACCATTTTTTGCTTTTACAACACGTTTCTACCTGGAGGTCATAAGTGATGGTTAGCAGTTGAATAACACGACTGGATGTGTTCAATGGCTTAACATGACAGTCTGACCATTCTTAGATTTCTTGTCTGTAAGATGGGTTATTAGGTGTTTTTCTTTTTAGGAAATTAAGCTCTTCCTAAGTGAGTTATTCTTGGAACATCATAATAAGGCATTCTTCAGCACCTACAGTATAGAGCAGGTAAAATAGTGTTCAAGAGCCCAAATATACTGTGTGGCAATTTTAGGAAATACAGTAAATTCTTCATCTTCTTATCACTAGTACAGTACATCCATAGAGGGTTTCACAAAGGTTCTCTTAGACCACTTCTCACTTCATAACGAGTTTCTATATCAAACGTTCTACTTGTCAGAGGTCAGAAATCATTGGTTAACTATTGTATAACATCTCTGGTGCAGTTGGGACTGTTCATGGGGAAGACAATAGCAAACTGGCAGTTCTTTACAATAATATACCGTAAGAGGGCTATTTGGATGGCAAAAATTTTCTTTTTTTTAATGATATTCATGTGAAGCATACTTAAAAAATGCTTTATAAGGTTTTGGACAAACCCTTAAAGGTTAAGATAAAGGGAAAGAAAAGATATTTTAGCGTACTATATTGAAAATTAAGAAAATGGACCAGTCCCACCTATAGTTGGAGCTGAAGGCACTTATCAAACATGTTATGTTCAAATATGTTCCCTTCAACCCCTTTAGCATGGCATTAATGGACCCATCATACTGTACTTCTATCTCTATCTCCAAAAAGCTGAGACACTAGCTGTGTTTACCCTAATATTCTCCTTAATAATGGTAATAATAACCCAATCAGATTAAAATTACATAATGTAAATCATACCTCAGTTGGAAGAGTCTGGCCCAATCCAGCCCAATGAAATTCCAATACAAATAAGATGAATAGTGCGAAAGGGGGGTATAAATATTAGACATATAAACATTTGATCCTGTCATTTCTCTCTTATTGAAGTAAATATATTATATTATTTTTGTGCATGTTTGCCTCATACTGGTGTAACATTAGGGGACATAATGAAAGTTGTTTCCATTTCACATGTAGTAAAGCATCTAGCCAAGTATAGATGAGACTGCATTATTATAACCGATCATAACTCAGAAGGCAGGAAAAGATAGAAAGCCTAACCTAACTTCAAAGTTTGCAAAAGTCCTAGCTAATGAAGTTTTTAAAACTAATGAGGTTTGTAGAACTTATTTATTAAAGACACACAATTTCCAAACACAAAGTATTACTTTTAGCCATATTTGAATTAATAATATAATATAATATACACTACATGGTTTTTACTGACAGAAATGAAATGTACAGTATGTATTTAATAAATAAATACAGTGTACACTTCAAAGGGGCATTGGTGGCTCAGTGGTACAGTTGGTTTCTCGCTTGTCGTGTGGAAGGCATGGGTTCAACTCCCCCCCAGCCACTGGATGTATCTTGGTCAAATTTTGCACAGATGGATGAACCATTCAGTGGCCCAACTCTCTTTCTCTAACTGATCATGCATATCATGCTAACAAGCCTTTTTTAAAAGTTCCATTTTTTGAGCAATCAGAGCTCTTCAGAACGCCATGGGAATTCGTCTGGCTTATAGCGTATACAGTGCCCTAAAGATTGTTACACAGCACTCACTGTCTCTTGATTTTCTGGCTCCAAAGTCAAAAAGAGGACAGCTTCCGCCTTGGCATCAATATATCAGATTTCCTGAAATACAATATAAGCTTGTCTAGATAGCTAGTGCTCTCTGGAAGGAGATCAGTTAACAAATAAGGAAGGAGTCTTCACTTCAAAGTGGCATTGGTGTCTCAGTGGTAGGTTTATCGCCGGCCATTCGGAAGTCCTGGGTTCTATTCCCACTCAAACCCCAGCTACTGGATGCAGTGCCGGTCATAATCCCAGATAAAATACTAACAACAACAACCACCACCACAACTGTACACTTGAAGTTATCAACATTTCTGTATTTTATATACAGAGGGACAAAAATGTATACACACTTCAACAGGTGTTATCTATGCCCTTTTAAGGCCTAGTTGATGCTATCATGTGACCGTCAGAAGAGAAGCATA
>JAQMYJ010000020.1:14699858-14714065 GCA_030014305.1 Clarias laeviceps
GAATGTAGAAAATAAATCATTAAACAAAAACAAAGAAATTTGCAAGTGACCCCAAACTTTTGAACGGTAGTGTATATTACAAGGCTCCTATCCTATGTTAGGGGTTACTGTCATGTTGCTAGAACTCAATGGTAATTGAGTTGGTGCGGTTACAATTTGCTTTTTTTTTTTTGTAAATACTACCCCAAACAGATCCATTCTGTTGGCTGCAATTGCTCTTTTAATTTCATATAGTGTTAGTCATGTTTATTTCCTGTTCATGTCTCAACCAGTGTGGTATGTTGTAAGCTAATATTGGATTGAAAATGGATTTTTCCACTCTGACAGAATCGTAATTTAATTTGGTTCACTCAATTTACTGCTTTGATTAATCTAACTAATTAATTGAGTTTATATAATTGAGTTTTCATCCTCATGCAGAGAACAAGAGCATCCAGCATCCTGTTATGTAATGTGACGAATTTCACCATATAATACAAAAAACAATAATAAAAATCATCATCACATAGCACCATAGCTGCAGTCCAGCTCCACTAACCACAGTGTGTGTGATGCAACAGCCATTTTTTATCAGTACACTTATCTTTTTTTCTTATACAAAGTTTGCATTTGTATTCCAGCACTATTTATCAAATCCAGATAACTGTCATGAGAATGACAATTGAGCCACGGAAATAACGATGCATGTTATATGAGAGCATGCTTGAAACCCACTGCTTAAGTGTTTTTTTTTGCAGATAAAGTGCTGTGAGGTCAGATCCAAGCGTCTGTTTGGTGACCTAATGCCCGCAGGTTCAGTCTTATCATGTTTATACAGATATATTATTGTTATTACAAATGGCTGGTAATGCTATAATGCTAGCGCCTTTGTGCAGAATTATTGTACACTCGCTCATATGTTACAAAATTCTCCAAGGATGAGCTTACAGTGAATTTCAGTGGAAAGAAAAAGAAAAACCGATACCTGTTTGTCAAGCCACATGTCGACCTCCAAAACCAGCCAATGTTTATCTACCAAAGACCTTCTCATTTTCTATCTCAGTTCATTGTTTAGTTCCTGAGAGAAAAACAACGAGGTCTGTTGAAACAAATACGGATCACCTATGAAGAGTACAAGGCTGAGAAAGAGGATGGGAAAATATTTCCATTACTTTCAACACCCTGAGAAACAACCATATTTGTTTAAGGTACTATAGCATTACAAGGAACACATACAGCAGAACCGATTGCTTACCTATTAGTGAGGGAAATCTTTTCTTAGTGCTTTAATGCACTAGTTAGGGAATGTCTGAAAATGCACTTTAATTTTACTGTACTGAACACTACACTGTTTTTCTATTTAATGTATACTGATTTACAAAAGCATACTGGTGTTCCAATAATGCACTGCTTTTAATAGGGATTGTGTCTAAATGGTGTAATAGAATTCCCATAATGCACTATTTCAAACAGTGCTACTGTATACTGTATTATATTAATTAATCCGATTAATATAATTCTGTTTGATTAGATTCTACCTTATCTATTTACATGGACACTGATCTGATATGATCTGATTCTGATAAATACTCAAAGCATATACTCAGACTGGAAGTTTGACATAAGTTTGGCAGAATGGTTCTGATTTTTACTTTGAAACCAGTTCAGCTGCCGGAAATATTTGTTTGAGTCTGGGGTAGTTCAGTGGTTAATGCATTTATGGTTCGGAAGGTCCCAGGTTCAAGCCTCATGATCACCCTTGAACGAGGCCCTCAACTGCTCAGATGTATAATGTGATCTGTCAAATGCCGTAAATGGAAATATATCAGAAAAAAGAAGTTTGTTTGTTTTTTTGTTCTTTGACTTTGAAATTTGGTCAGGCTTCCAATTTTTTATGACAAATCCTGCCTTCTGTGTTATGAGTGCTAACTGATTCTGTCTCATCTATGATTGGTTCGATGTTTTACTACAGCATATGTGAAATGGTGAAACAATCAGTGGTCTTTCCTCAGCCAGAGACTCAATGGATGAAAGTCCAAAGTAAAGACTGAGCTGAGAGTTTTGTTCTCACTGAGTTTACTGATCAGGAATGGAAGAAATATTTCCTTCCTGGAAACTCTTTAAGTCACCTAATGCTACCTCCACATGGGGCAAACATGCTCGTTCCCTCTCACACGCCCTCTTATTCCCATTGAAAATTCATTCTGTTCAAGCCAGATCAGAACAGACTGTTCCGAATGACGTGTTTACATGATGCAGTTTTATTTTGATTGGGCTGTTTTTCCTATTATTACTGGAATATTAGGGTTTATGTAAACACACCTAGGCATGCACCTTGATTTTGTGATAGAAATTTTATGAACAGTAAGATGAATTCAGAGAGGAAGGTGTGCAAAACCTAGTACTTGTACCGTTTAGTTATGCTGCTGAAAATGAGATCATCATGAGATTGCACTGAGATGAGACTCCGTGTGGCTTCTGTAGCTGCAATGTAAGAAGAATAAAATTCATGCTGAACATGAATAAGCTTCATTGTGATACAAGTGACTCTGTTTTGTGTCAGGTTGTCATGTTGATTACTTTCCTGAAACAGCATGCCATTCAATGCTTTATTCCTTGATTAATAAAAAAGTAAAATTCAGAGAAGAAAAAAATATATATATGTATATGTTGGATTGTAGAACACACTCAGATGAGTATGAGTGCAGATACGAGTATAACTCGTCCCTTAAAATGATACTCTATAATATCGAGTAACAAAGCATGATTACTTAAGTACTTTCCACCTCTGGATAGAATTAAACAGATTTGGATGGAGAAAAGCTGATCGCTGCGTTCTCTTCTTGGTTTGCTTTGAGGTTCTGTTTTTTCCTCTTTCTCTCTCTGAGGCTTTGGCTCGATGATTTGACCAGTAATGTCCTCCTCTTAATCCTTCTGGTTCCTTTCACAGGAAGATCAACTACACCACATCAGCTATGCTATTTTCATTGTTTGTATCGGTTCACCATAATTTCATCTTATAATACAGTGGACTGTGCAAAGCCCCGTTTTTCGCATTTAAGTCCATGTGCTTTGAATTTGCCTTCTTTAAGAGGCCGAGACGTTTTTATTGTCACTGAATGATTCAGTTGTGCTCAAACGCAAGCAGCTAAAGAGTACATCCTTTCATCAACTTGCTTTAAGGATATTCTCACTGCCATGATTGATGGTGATGATTCGAGTAAGAGGTTCACAGAGCGTACAGCCGTTAATGGAGGAAACAACTCTGTTAAGCACGATCGGTAATTTAGATCTCTGCGTGCGCTATTATTGGCCGCTGTGCCAATAATTTGTGAATCGAGAGTACAGGAAAAGTGCTGTGAACAGCATTAGTAAATGCATATTTTTCCTGGCAATGATGGAAATATAACTAGTAAAATTGAGTACATTGCTTAAAAATGGTCGTCAGTCTACCATAGCCACTCACGTCAACTTTACTGGCATTACCATTACAAATGGCAACCGTACAAGTGTGCCTAAAAAAGCTATATAGCATGTAGTGTGTGTGTGTGTTCTAGGAGTGTCGGATCCTGAAGAACTTCTCATCTCNNNNTATAAATGAATACTATTAATAATTAATGATTAATAACTAATATTTTTGCATCATGTCCAGTCTGAGCTGCTGTTTCTCATACAGCCATTTTCCTAATTATATGTTCCTTTGTTGGACTCCCTGTTCCATCTGTTTCTGTTTAACAGCTTGGCAAGTTCTTCTAGTCACCCAGTGGTGTTACTGTTTGTTTGACCCACTGGCTTTATAGCCATGCTTGAATTAGAAAGTGTCTGAAGTGTTCTAGCCATCGTTTGGCCCATGGAGCATTTTGGACTTTCTCAGAATGAGCTTTCGATGATGTCGAGGGCCAACACTGATGGCCTAATTCTGATGGCGGTTTGTAAACTTATGGTCTAACTGCACAATAATGACTGTTTATTGTTCTTATATTATTTTTGTTTATTTATTGCATAAAGCCAACACTAATTGATTAACTTGTTGCCTGATCAAAGCCGGATCAGAAACTGGCCTTGACTTCGGTACATAATGACATCATTTGTAAATATTTAGCTAATTACGAATAAAATGTTTAACTGGTAACCATCTATTGCAGTCGCAAGTATGAAACCACCCACAACGAACCACATTACATAAGCGTGGCACAGGGGACGATATCCCGGCGACTGTGATCAAAAGCAGATGTATGCTTTCTTTTCTAATGAAGTTTTGGAAGCTTTTTTTTGGTTAGAAATACAACTTTTTTTTTTTTTTTTTAATTAGGAATACAACTCTTAAACTGTGAACCCTGCATTCTCATCCCTTCCTCCCCAATTTCACGGGTGGTGGAATATAGAGATTTTGCACACTTGTTACGCAGGGGGTTGTTTTGACTCATTTGTTGCACAATGTATTCCTCTCCGCCTTGCTTCGGGAACTGTAAACACGGACATGGGTCACTTCCTGTTGTAATTGCCTTGCAGATTCCCCATACTTCCAGCTCCTGAATATAAATAGCTGTGACTGTTGAAAAGCATCATTTCCCTCCAAACAAAAGTCTCACTGCTGCAGAAACTGGCGCATATTTGGTGGTTTTGTTTCATCACATGACCTTGGATCATTTGTGTTGGTTTAGGCAGGAGAAATTAATCTTATTTGATTCATTTGAATCGTTAATTTATTTCCATCTTGTATTATTTGTATTTATTCTTATTATGAATTTAATATAAGGCTTATATACATGAAAGGCATATATGTACAATATATATGACAGGCTTATATAAGATAAGTAATGCTTAGTATAAAAGCCTTTCATAAATATAAATTTGGAAGAGAGTTATGTTTCATTACTTTTAGAATTATTTGTGTTTCTTGGTGGACCAGTGACTAGCATGCCGTGCTTTCATCACCGAGGTCTGGGTTCAATGCCTGGTCAGGGAACCAACCCCAGCCAGTGATAAGTTGTGCGAGTCACAAGTCTGGATAAATTAGGGAGGGTTGCTACAGGAAGGGCATGTGGAGTAAAAACCTGTGCCATATCAGATATATTCAGACCCAGTCATCTGCTATAACCCATGGGTACCTGAGAAAATAAATAACCGGCAAAGAACGTAGACCTTTTAACATTGTGCTCTCACGTGAAGAACTTTATAGACAGTGTACAGTATATTGAGTTTCATAATAGTGTCATGAATGCAAATTTGTTTACCAATTTAGTCTGAAAGCATTTAAATCATTTATCTGGTTGCTTTACAGTCTCTCTCATTCACTCATACCACTTATCCTGTACTGTGAAAGGCCCACAGGAGACCTGGAGCCTATCTCAGGGAACGTGGGGCGCATGTCTGGGTACACCTTGGATCACTCTACATGTCTTTGGACTGTGGGAGGAAACCAGAGCACCCAGAGGAAACCAACCAACCAAGCACAGGAGGAACATGCAAACTCCAATCAAACCCTTGACCCTGGAGATGTGGAGGCCACAGTACTAGCCGCCCAGTGTGTGTCTCATTTTGAACATGTGTTTTGTGAGTTTGTTCAATCAAAATCTTATTTGATGAATTTGTTAGTGTTTTTGGCTGTTTTGCAGAACTCCAGCAATCTCCCTCTTAGATGCAGCTTTTTTTTTCTTTTTTTTTTTTTTTTAGAATTTACCTGGCAAAAGCTTCAGAACCTTCTGGTCTGATTGGATCTTTACACCATACTTCTTTACTCTGATTTGAATGCAGCAATCTAGAACAAGATCTAGTTTGACTTCTGGTACGTCAAAGTTATGTTTGGTAATGCTATAAGACCAAAACCTCTAACAGAAAGGACAGATTCCAGTCAGAGGAGGTGAAAAATGAGCTGTTTTCCCAGCCATAGTCAGTCTTTGGACCTTTTGGCTGCTTCTAAATAGCCCAGAAATAACACGCCTTTGCAGCACTCAACAGCCAAAAGTAGCCTGAGTAATGTGTGGCCGGCTCCAGACGTCTCCTTTTCCATTCCACCGACTGCATCGACGCCTGTGTGGAGAACTTCGGTGACACTCTGACTCTGCATTTTCAGGCCTGGACGGATAACCAGTTGTCATACATCAAAGCACATCTAATATTTAATTGTTTCTGATGACATGATGACATCTTTTTATGGTTGTTTTTGTTTATTTCTATGACCAAAAAATAATATTAATATGCTCATTTGAAAAGTGGTAAAAAAGTAATGTTAACTTTTGTTCTACATGGCATATCCGAAAACCCAAATACACAGTTTGATATCTGATGCCTCCATGTTAACCCACACCGGCAAGTCTTCCATATAAGCACATATTGTTTCATACAAAAAATCCAAGTCAGGTGGACTTTAAAACTGAAGTGGCACAGATATGTGCCGGCAACACACCTATGCTGTGTGTTAAATTTGTAGAACTCCACAATCTGTATAGAAATAGGGCCTCAAAACATCTTACTTTCATGTTAATGGCTATGCAATTCAAATAAGAAATTAAAATAGATAGGCATTTTTCAATAAATTAAAGAAATGTAATACCACAGCTCTGTTGAAGGCTTAATTGTACTTGGTCAGAAGGACCAAGACCATTGTTAGGTTTTTGTGACATTGTACTGTATTTAATCCATCCTTCCATTTTCCATACTGCCTATACTGAGCCAGGCCTAGAGGTTATTCCAGGGTACCAGGGTACAAGAAAGGGGACAAACTAGATGGAACGCCTACTCATCACAAGGCATAAGAGGACACACACACATGCACACACAATCTAGAGGTTATGTGGAAATACCATTTAGCTTATCTACATGTCTTTGGACTGTGGGAGGAAACCCACCAAACATAGGGAGAACATGCAAAGTCTACACACACACACGCACACACACACACATACACATACACACACACACATACAAAGAGATCGGAGGCAAAATCAAACCCTCATTCCTGGACATGCAATAATTGAAAAAAAAAACACACCCAATATGCAGCAATATGTAATATGTAACAATAAACAATATCGATTATCAAGTTTTGAATATTTACAGGATTACAGGAATAATAAGGTAAATGAGTCTCTCTCTCTCTCTCTCTCTCTCTCTCTCTTCTTATTCCTGTTCATCACATCTGTGTCATGTAAGCGGGAATAGAGTGTGTCAGTTGCTCAGCCTCTGTAATTTCTGTGAAGGACATCCTGGGAAAGGAACAATGGCAGAGAACAAGGTATGGCTGAAGTTCCCAAGCTTTCTGTGCTATTGTCATCCATGCAATTGTACCAAGCAGACTAGAGAATAATGACACCTGCAGTTCACAAAAACTTAGTCTTAGTCTTCATTAATTATTCAATACCTACACAAAACTTTAATTTAAAGTGTCCTTAGGCACAGGCATCAGGTTGGTATAAGTTGGTATCACTGGTATTAAGTGGTAACGAAATACTCAATTAACTAATATGTATCATATCCATGAATGAAAAACAGAAATTAACATATACCATATTAATAATTATACATTTTTTTTATTCATCTTCTATATAGCTTATCCTGTACAGTGTCGTGGGGTGCCTGGAGCCTATCCCAGGAGACTTTGGGCACAAGGCAGGGCACACCTTGAACACAAGAATAATGACACTTTGTGCCAATCCATGACAGGTCACACACACTACGAACAATTTGGAAATTCTATTCAGCCTAATCTGCCTAAATGACCTTAGACTGTGAGGGGAAACCTACCAATCACTGGAAGAGCATGCAAACTCACACACAGACATGAGGCAGGATTTGAACCCTCGACCATAAGGGTGTGAGATCATAGTGCTACCCACTACTCCACCATGCGGCCTAATAATGCACCTGAGTTCATTTAGGTTTTCAAATGTAAATATTGACACCCCTCTTGTTGTTGGTCTTTTGGCTGCTCAAATTGTGGGATTGCCACAGCACACCAACCGATCCACACCAACTTGCCACAGGTTTTACAAAAAATGCCCTTCCTGATGGAACCCTCCCATTTAATCCAGGCTTGGGACCAGCACTCTATCCAGTGGCTGGGTCCCAACTGGGCATTCCTCATGGCAGGTAAGAAACCACCAAGGCTCCATAATGACACCCATTCTTAAGGCTCGGTTAACCAAAACAAGCATTAAAAATGGCATCAATCTGGATCATTTAGACTTATTTTCATGAACAAAATTTTATACGAGTTGTAGTTCCCATGTGTACTATTACAGATGTAGCAATAATGATGACATTTTGATTTATTATTGTGACCTGCTTCTGCAAATAGTGTTAAATGCAGCTTAACATACAGTGTTAGCAAGTATTCAGTAACTTTATTAAAGACTAATAATAATAATAATAATAATAGGTCTACTGACTGAGAACTGGAAGCATTTATATTATAATAATCCAATGTTGATAGTGGAAAGAAATAAAACTGGCTGATTTGCTTACTGAAGACACATGTCATTGTTAAGTGGAAAAAAAAAAAAAGGTCACTTCTGTTTCGAATAAAATTCAGCAAAACCACGTACAATTGTGTTCAGAGCCATATCTATTTGTCAGCACATGTTTTGTGAGTAAACAACTGGGACACCTCTAAAGGAAGCTTAAACACAGGCCTCCAAACAGCCATGTGCGAGAGAGCAATGACGGGGGTTTGACCACAACACCACTCCCCTTGGCCCGGCTGTGCCCCAGAAAACTTGTGGCATGCTCTTTTTGTGCTGGTAAATACTGAGAGAGGAAAAACACTGATACATTTTTATGAGAAAGATTGGGAAATTACACACTTACGCCATTTTTTGCGTCTCTCAAACAGATGCACAACTTCAACACAGATCACTCTATCTTCTACTGCTACCAGTGGTCACGACCAAGTCTTTATATTTCAAGTCTATACTCCTTTCAACAAACTTAATATTGATTGATAATCCTGCTGTCCAGTCTGGTTCCTCTTGAGTTTTTTTTTCTCCGGTCATCTTAAGCAGCTTTACCTCACCATTGTTGTTTTGGGTCAAATAGTTTATTCGCCCAAGTTTACCTTAGATTCATCTATACCGCTTTATCCTGTATACAGGGTAGTGGGGGGCTTGGAGCCTATCCCAGGAGACTTAGGGCATGGGGCAGGGTAAACCCTGGACAGGGTGCCAATCCATCGCAGGGCACACACACATACACCCACTCACACATTCATTTACACACTACGGGCAATTTGGGAACGCCAATTAGCCTGCATATCTTTGGACTGTGGGAGGAAACCAGAGTACCCAGAAAAAAACCCACCAAGCACCAAGGAGAACATGCAAACTCCATGCACACAGAGACGGGAATCGAACCTGGCTGGGAATCAAACCCGGACCCTGGAGGTGCAAGGCGACAGTGCTAACCACTACACCACCGTGCTGCCTCTCCCAGAACCAGTCCCTCACAAAAACTCCACTAGTCATTCAATACATTCAAGTCATTATCTGACTTCATTTTATTTCCACATAACGTTGCTGAGCCTAGACCTGACCAACTGAAGCAACCCCAACACTGCCTCCCGAGGTTTGTACAGTGGACATTATGCATGAGGTGTGCATCTCCACGTCCATCGCTCTAGAATAGTGTCAATCTGGACTCATCAGACCACATAATGTTTTTCCGTTGTTCTGAAGTTCAATCTTTAAGATTAAGACTAGCAATCTGAAGCCTTCTTTCCTGATTACCCTCAAGTGGTTTCGAACAATTGGTTTCTTTTTGGTGAAACAGTTGTTTAGTCATAATGTAAGTTCTCATCACACCATGTGTGCGGAAATGCTATTACTTTCAATATTAAACATAGCTGTGATATTGGGATTTTTGTTATGATGCAACTTCACCAAGTGTTAAGTGATCTCCATTCTCCATTCAACTGGTCTGTCTTGTACTATATATTTTTTTCTTTACAGCCATGCATGCAGCCATGAATATATCCCATATGTATGCATCCCATACATATGGGATCTATTCTCCTGTAATGTTATTTATTTATTCATTTTTAAGATATATATGGAAATACTGAATGATTTTGTACATAATTATGCAGACATACTTTATATACAGTATATAACAAAATTGGTACAACATATAATATGGTGCCTAAGACTTCTGCACAGTACTGTAAAATTGCATTGAAAATCAGTAATAAATATTGATATATTATATTATAAATATTAATGATTTTTAATTAGTTATCATTGAAGAGCTATTTATTAGTGAAGAGCTGTTATAGGCTTTTTTTTAACATAAAAAAGGACGTTCACCTGTTTGCAGCAAAAGAATTCCGTGCATTCCAGTAAAACTGAGTCATCAGCACACAGCGACTAACGCCTAACAATGAGAAATTAATCTTACACTTATTAGAAGCTCTCCAGTATGACATATGAGAGCTAATTTGCTTCCTCAGTTTCTGTTTCTTTGAGAAGAACTGTGAGAGAACTCAGTCAGGGACGACCCTTCTGGACTTCCCCGCATTGTTCTGCTTGTCAGCTCGAGTTTTTTCTCTCGGACCGCTCCCCTGGATTGGCCCTATTGACCTCACCCTCAGGTACTCAGCTTAGGAGGAGGCACAGCCCTAGTTATGAGAACGAAAGGTTATAGGGGTCACATTTTTACCAGGATTCAAAATATCTCAGACTCGATTGTGCTCTATTGTTTATTTTCCTTTTTTCCATATCCCAGGTGCGAGCTAGCTTTAATCTTGCTGCCCTCATGTCTGAAAAGGAAGAAAGAGATCAAAAGGTGTGCGTTGTTGGCACAAACGTGATTAAATACCCACGGAGGGTCCTGCGTCCTCTATTCTCCACATCATTTTTTTTTTCTTTTTTCTTTTTTCTTCCTCAGCTGCGGTGTGAAGTGTGTTTAAAGGTCCTGTGGAGAAGGGTAAGCACAGCTGTCAGATCAGACTTGCCTTTTTTTAAATGAAACCCCGATGTTTAATATGATCCACACCGCAGGGTGGAAAAGACCAAGAACTTTCTTATGGTAAATCTGAAATGTACAGGCATTGTGGAAGCTGAGTCCACTCTCTCAGTCTTGTTCGTTCCTGAGCTCATCACCTGTCCAGAAGTAACTGACCCATTACGACGGCTGGCTCCAGCGTTTCCACAGCACCATCTCTGGAATGCCAGTGCATTTTTTCCTCTAATCCCTCCGTTCAGAGAAGAAATCCAGCACTGTGATTCATACAAACCCCATTCCAAATGCTATAAAAACAATGTATTTAGGGATCAAAGATGCTTTGGAATGGGTTCTTAGACGACCTATTTACACCTGAAAAAAAAATGCATTAAAGTGCGCTTTCCTCTAGATATTACTACTGTAGATGTCATCCATGCTATAACTATTTCAATGTTAACTAGTTTTATTGTTAACAGTTATATTGAATTCTCAAATCTGATTGGTCAAATGTGAGATTGTTTCTTTTGTTTTCTAACGATGTTCAAGCTCAATATTTATCAGGTGCTAATAAACAAAAACAATTTTTAAAAAATTACAAGTCACACAACTTTGGGTTTCTAGACATTTTATGAGCATTTCTCATTGTTTTGATTTAGTCTTTAATGAGAAATGAGGATCTATGAACATTTCTAAGCTTAGCCTATTGGAAAATGCTGACTTTGATTTTCAGATGAAAATGTGAGAATTTGCCTGGGAGTGAAAGCTTCAACCAAGATTTAAATGTGACCGATGCCACAAAAGTGTTGTAGGACTTTGTGATACACCAGCAACACACAGCCTGTAATTCAGCAGGCTTAAAATAAATCTTCAAATGTTCTTACTTGCATCACACATGGACCACTCAAGGCTCTGTGGTGGATCAGTGCCTACAGAATTAAAACTATTAGGCACAAATGCAGAGTTGGGTAGCCACCGTAATACTGAAGCAAATTTGTAAGTGGAATTAAATTATTTTAAGATTGGATTTAAACCATAAGCATAGCAATGTTAACTTTTCCCACAAGTTGGCTCATACAATGCAATCACGGCATCATGTTCATGCGAGTCTATACCGATTTACTAAGCTTGTAAGAAATTATGTGAAGGTTAAGTCTAATAGAGTGGTATGCTTTCTTACAACTTTCTTATGACTATAAAATCATATCACAACTGATATTCCAGAGATGGCGCTGATATGAAAATCTGTTCAATTTTATTATTAGATGAGATCTCATTAACATTTAGCATAACTTCGAAATAAGTTGTGCAACCATAAAACAGATCGCTAAAACACAATATCCATAAATGGCATGTCTTAGTTTTACTTTATTTATTACACTTATATAAAGATTATAAAACAGCAACAGGTAAAGAAATAAAATGAAGAGAGAGAGAGAGAGAAAGAACGTAACCCATGACTGTTCGCATAATAAGTAATGTCCTACTGGTAATTGCTATGCAATAATAACGCATTAAGGATTTGAACAAGCTCCATGTGAACATAGCTTTAGTGACCATATGACTAAATTACCCTATTATTAAAGTTCTCTGGTAGACAAAAGTCATCACAGGGGCTCCAGTGGCACTTGGTTTGATGACAAACACATTTCAAATTGATGTTTGTTTCCAATGACGAACCCAAAAAAACCTGCTGTTTTCTCCTTATTACCCTTCTATTGGTAATAACATGTTAGAAAAGTCCAACCAGCACAAAGACTTCTCATCATTTACTCCTTCCGTCTCTAGATAAGACTACCTCTGACAAACTAGTTATTTCGTGTAATAACACCTTGGAGACTTTTTGGCGATGTCACTCGCACATCTGCAATTCATCTACAGTTACTATCGCAATAAATTTGGATTATAAATTGCTTACTGGAAGTTTCTCCCTCCAGTTTACCAGAGGAATCTGTGTTAAAAAGGAAAAAAATATAAATTCTTCAGGTACCACTGAATGCTGCAAATTATGAGATATAATGCTGCGAATGAACAATAGACCTTTGAAAGATGGATTATTTTCCCATCCTAGGAATCAAATGGCAGCATTTTGTAAGCAGATCTTCAGATGATCCACATGTTTGTGGAATTAGAGCTGTACGGGGTAGAACAACCAAGTCAGCCAGGATTGAAAAAAGGTTTTGAAAAAAAAAAAAAACGCAACACATTCAGGTACATTTTAGTGAGTCAGTGTAGAAAATCTGAGTCATTATTATGACAAGTCTGGATGACTCACTCAGTTTGATTGTAATATTTTTATACATGTATTTTCCTCAGACATTTTCCTGATTATCTTACCATTGTTATTCTATTTCCAATAAGTGTCAAATAAATTGTTCAAATAGAAAAGGCGAACAGATGCTGTTTTTAAAACCCATGAACCCATTTACTGTTCAATCCATAGCCCAGTTACACATAGCTGAACAAAATCATATTTATTTATTTATTTATTTATTCCATCTATCCAGTCATCTAGGAACCTCTGTAGTCTAACCAGTGACCATGGATCCCCATAGTGATTACCATTGTATTTATTAGTGATTACCATTGCATTTATTAGTGATTACCATTGTATTTATTCCCATTTCACGACTGCTGTGGGCCCTAAGAACTTACCCTGCATGTCTTTGGACTGTGGGAGGAAACCGGAGCACCCAGAGGAAACCCACCAAGCATGGGGAGAACATGCAAACTCCATGCACACAGACCCCAAGGCGAAATATTTATTTTCCTCAAACCTGCTTAATCATTTTAAAGTCATCTCTATTTTGTGTGCTTATTTGGTTTCCTCTTGGTTCTCCAGTTTCCTTCCACATTTCACACATGTTTAGACTGATTGATGTTTTATAATTTCATGTCGTGTAGGATTGTGTGTGTATGTATGTATGTACTGTATGTATGTGTGTGTGTGTGTGTGTGTGTGTGTATGTATGTATGTATGTGTGTGTATGTATGTATGTATGTATGTGTGTGTATGTATGTATGTATGTATGTATGTGTGTATGTATGTATGTATGTGTGTGTGTATGTATGTATGTATGTGTGTGTGTATGTGTGTGTGTGTGTGTGTGTGTGTGTGTGCTTGTGGCCTGTAAAGGGTTGGCACCCAATTCAGGGTTTTCTCTGTCTTATGTCATTCAATTCAATTCAATTCAATTTTATTTGTATAGCACCTTTAATAATTGACATTGTCCCAAAGCAGCTTAACACAATCAAAAGAATTATTTAAGTTTGTATGGAATTTGAATGTGTATGAA
>JAQMYJ010000020.1:14714165-14735693 GCA_030014305.1 Clarias laeviceps
TCCAGTTAGTTATTGAAAACTCAGGTAGACTTGTATGAACTATCGAACTGTCAAGTCCTCAGAGAAACAGCTGCCAAAACCAGTCGATGCCAGAACCGTCTTCTAGGTAGAGAGAACCATCCCCACTCACGTCATGAGTTCTCTGGGAGAGTCTCCAAGTTCCATGCAACCCTACACAAGATAAGCAATATAGACACTGGATAGATCAATGCCTAAAACATATTTTGATTTATGGTGGCACAGTGGTGTAGCGTTAGGACTGTAGCCTAGTACCTCCAGGGTCAAGGGTTCGAGTCCAGCCTTCGGGTCTGTGCAGGTATGTGACTTAGCATGTTCGCTCCATCCTTGCTGGGTATCCTAAAGGTACAATGGTTTCCTCACACAGTCCAAAGACATGCAGATTAGATTAATTCATGTTCCCAAATTGCCCAGAAGGTGTGTGTGCCCTGCGATGGATTGGAACCCTGTCCAGGGTGTACCCCTAAGTCGCTGAAGTCCGATGGGATAGGCTTCAGGCTGGCTTTGCTCTCTTGAACTACTGAGCACAGATAGGATCGTTGCAGCATCACAAGCCCTTTAGATTTAATCCTGTCTTGACTGTGTTTGTGTAAAGATTATATGAGGGAACAAGGGTGAAATATGGTGGTAAAAAAAATGAATAAAAATTGTTCCTTTTAAGTATGTCTGGTTTCCTCACACAGTCACTGTCACACTTTGATGAATTGTTGTGGAGGAATACATGCTGTATAAGCCTAATAAATTCTGTTTGTAATCAGATACTAGTCATATGACTTACAACCTAAATCTTTCTGGAACCAAAAATGGAAAAACTTGGATAGGAGAGAAAATTGTAAGGACTTTTGTTTCTTTCTATGTTTTACTCAATCTTAAGTTAAAAATACGTAATAATACATAATTTTCAGTGACCGCCGTAGACAATGATGTGAGTCAATGTTCTCATTTATAGGTCAAGAGCACTTGTTTTTATTACCTTGGTCAAGCCTCAGAATGGTACTGTAATGTGTCTGTGATTGAAGTCTCATAAGGACACTTTGGTCCCATTCTTTGTTGATGGTGAATGTTTGGTTTAGACCATACCTTTAAAATTCCCAAAAGCCACATCTTTGTTTGTTTTCTTTTCAAAGAGGAATGTGCTGATGAGTTGCCATGCAGAAATAACACCCACATACCTCCCATCCACTGAGGAAGAGGGAATGCAATTAGCACATATTAGAGAGACTGAAGCATGGCTGTCAGGAGCCACAAGGCCCATGCAGAGACCAGAGACGGCTCCATGGCACTGCTTAAATCACAACTTGACATGACAATACAACTATCCAGCCACTAATTAAGTTCCATGGTCACATGACAGCCTGGAAAAGCTTTAACCTGGTTTTGAACTGTGTGATTTCATTGGTCTTTTAAGGGTTTCATCAAAATCTTTATCCTAATCTCAGGTTCTCTAGACTGTACCCTTTTTTCCTCAAGTACTTTTTCCTCCATTATACACCAGCTACATCAATCACATTCCGACATTGTAGGTCCCACAGTCTGTAAAACGATGTCCTCCAGACTGCTCCTATCTTCTAAACATAAGTTTTCCAGTATAAAACCCAGCATGTGCAAAGAAGTCCTCATATACTGTACAATTTAGGCTGAATACCCAGTTCCTCCAGTACACTGCAGCCTGCAAAGACAGCTCCTGCAGGATGTACGTTTAAGTTCTCCAGTACACCCTAGTGTCTACAACCATTTTCAACAAGTTGTCCAGTACATCTCCCTTTGATTGTCCTTCTCTGTAATCACAGGTTGAGAGTTCGAATCCCACCTCTGGTCTGTGCCCATGGAGTTTGCATGTTCTCCATGTGCTTGGCATCCTCCAAGAGTCCAAAGACACGTGATGAAGCAGGATGATTGTCATTTCCAAACATGCCTGCTGGCTACAGATTGGGTATGTGAGTGTGTGTTTCTTACCTGCGATGAGTTGGGATATGCTCCAGGCCTCTTTTGACCCTACACATGACAAGTCTGATAGTGGATGGATGGATGTATTGATGGGTGGATGATTTAAAATTACAGTGTGGAATGAACATAATAAGGATAAAAAATAAACCGGATTTTTATAGACACTTAAAGCCACATGTGCATTTAGTAACTGCAATTAAATGATGTAATTTAACCCAGATTTGTGTGACAACATTAAATACATGAACAGAAGTCACTTGCTCTAATTAACACCATGCTGAGTTCGTGATGTCTTTAATTATGCCTATATGTTTAAAAAGAAACTTTATTACCAGAGGACCTCATAATACAGCTGTGACAAATCAATACAATATAAATTAAAGGACCACGCTCATTAAACTAACGTGAATTCTGTGTATGGTAATGAAATAATATTGTTTTAATCGCACACTGACTATCACATAAAACTCGAAAAGAGCAACAGATTTGCTCGCAGCAGAAGAATAGCTGCAGAAAGCCGAACATCTGCTGACCATACAAGCATGCAGAGGTGAGCTCTGCCTGTTAGTAATGAAATACTTAAAGGGATTCTGGTGAGCATGACTTGGTTCTAGTTCTATGGCTCTCGCAAAATGAAAACAGAACTTGACATGCCGACAAATTCTGTTCATTTTCAATGGGATTTTCAAAGACAAAGGCGTTATCCGAAAACACGAACATTTGAGCAACTGTTGCATTTCACACTAATATCAGGGAGACAACTGTAGTTCTCACTTAAACCCTGTTTTATGAGCACCGGCATAAAGCTATCACAGTTAGTGTTAACATCTTTTAGGGAATTGTTCTGGTTCTGAAAGGTTCTTGTGGCTTTAAACGCTTTAACGCTTCAAAATAATCAAATTATTGCTTATATTAATTTCGAGAAAGAGGTTATGAAACAGCTATAAGCCATAACAAGCCATAACATTTCTTAAATATGACAACTTTGTTTGTACAAAAATAAAGTTTTATCAAGTCACCGGACACTTCTGGTTAAAAGAACAAGACAAATGTAGCATTTTATTGTTTAATTAAACCTATTTTAAGAACTTTAATGGAATCTCCAAATGTTCTTATATAAATTAAAATCCATCTTTTGCCATACCTGTAAACCAAAAAGAGCTTACTGATTAAGATGAAGATAAGTCAAGATGAATGGCGGTGTACATGGGCTTATAAGGACATCATCTCTGGGCTGCTCTTAAGAGAAAATAATTCAGTAATGACACAGTCAAGGTCTTAAGAGTATGTTTAGTTGATCGAAGGGTCTATTAATGCCCATTAACGCCCTTCTCTGTTCCGCTTCAAATGGAACGCGTCCAGAGACGTCCCTGCGCTCCTGAAGAGGTGATGGCCGAGAAGGAGCAGAATCCTCACTCGCGCATCCTCCCTCGCGCTCTCCTTCTGCTCTACAAACACGACTCAAACCGGTAAGCCAGTCTTCAGCCATCTTGCCAAACACGCTGCAAATATTTATCACAAGTGAGATTAAAACAAATTAGTCAAAACACTTAACTTTGCTAAATGCATCTTTCCATTTCAGAAAAGAAGGCTCTTCTCATTGGTGTGCCAAAGCTCCCTAAATCCTGTTTGTGTCTGATTGGGACAAATGCAGTTTTTCTTAATCCCTCAGAAGGAAATCCACAAGTGCACTGGTAGAATTTGTATTATTTTTTTTTTGGTTACATGATCATTGTCCATGGATTGCTTGTTGCTTATCCCATTTGGATCTCACCCTAGAAGCAGATGATCGGTTTGACACAAAGAGCCTTCGAGTAATTGTGTTGCTCCCACATGATATTTAACATACCACTGCGGAGTGTTTCTTTTTATGCCTCACTGTCAAACAGTCTAATCAATGGGTGTGAAGTGACATCAAAGCATAAATATTTAAATTGCTCCTGGAAGTGAATGATATGGAAAGATTCGCTGGGAAAGAGCACTAAGTGGTGGCAGTCCGCTAGAACAATATATTCAGCTGTCATCTTCTGCACACAAACTTTATATTTGTATTGTTATGTTTATTAGCACAGCTAAGTTATTACGGCCCAAAGTCAGAGATGGGATTTGAATGCTTAGTGAGAATTTAATACCAAAATATCGGTATATGTAAATGAGTGTTAATCCAAATTAAGTGATTAAGTTAATAGTTACAGTAGGAAAGAGTTGGAAAGAGGTAGAAACGTACTTGTTTTTAACTACGCCAATACATGATGGCTGCTTTGCATATCCCACATTTGTTTGGTGCATACAGTAGCTTGTGCACATCCTCAGAAATTAAATGTACGTACATGCCCTCAAGGGGCAAAATGCATGTAAAAGCGGTAGGGGCAGTGTAGTCAGCAGGCATGTCAAAAATGATGGAAAGTTTCAAGGAGAAGTTTCTTGACCAAGTCTGCAATTACCCCCACTTGTATGATATATCTTTACCACTGCATGATGACAAATATATCTTGAAAAAGTTCTAAAAAGTTCTAAACTCTGCCATTTTGTTTACTTAATGCAAAACTGTCTGACTGAATTCTCTGGTGTGCCCCTTATTGGAATCCTTTGGTAACACATGAACAAACACGCTCATGACGTTGCTGGTTGACTATGCAAATGCATGATTTAACCACAAGTGTAATTCCTCCCTGTGAGGTCTTTGACTTAAACAAAGGTTTCTAAATGGCACATGATTTTGACCTTGATGTTCAGCCTATTAGTTCTTCACTATACTGGCAGTCTGAATTTTATATTATAGCCTGTAAAAAAAGTAAAAATTTATCCTGTTAAAAGCTGTACCAGTTAATATAGAAATCTGACTCAATTCCAATTTTATTGTTCCTTTAAAATCAATAAAAAGTATTTTTACACATTCAAAAATAATAGCCTCACATAAATTTTCAATGTGCAGCCTCATTTAGAAGACTTGTAATAGGACGGCATCTCATATGTTGCTTTTGATGTTACTTAAAAATGCAAATTAATAGAATGAGTGGGATCGAATGCCAGACAATGAAGGTGGAAGCCATATTATTGAAATAAATCATCTCTGTGATTATATAATTTTGCTGTAGCAATACATTGACAGTAGACTAGACTCCTATTACCTTGTATACTGTATGTACTGAGTGTGAAATATAATAAAAAGTTTTTGTATTTAATTAGTGGCTTCAGTTTTGTCTTCAGTAAGTGAAAATCAGCTCAAATGGTGACTGACTCAGCCCTTTAAGAATAATTCATTTCCTTGCCTTGTATTGCTTTCACTGTAGCTTTTGAATTATCCTTTTATACTGTGAAGTTCAGTCCTATCAGCATTTCAGCATTTGACTGCTTCTGAACAGAAAGTATGCTTCAGAATTCATCCTGCAACTTATATCAGCAGTCACATCATCAAAAAACACCAGAGACCAGACATTCACTGGTAGTCATACATGCCCATGCCATTACACTGCCTCCAGCATGTTACAGTATGTGGTATCCTGAAACATGAGCCTTTCATTCCCTACTTCATACTAATTTTCCTCCCATCATTTTGGTACAATTTAGTTTTCTAACTTTATAACCTGATCTGTGCAAACTTTCTTAAACCTTCTTAGCAAATCTAATCTAATTTACTGTGGTTTGCATCATGAGGTAATCCCTGTCTATTTACATTCATGAAGGTGTCTCATAATTGTGATCCACATGTCGTCTTTACCTTCTGTATTCTGTGGTCTTGTATGCCTTTTGCTGCTGCTGTGCTCACCAGGATAGCAGAAATGTTAGGAGTGGCCGAATCAACAATATGGACCATTCTTTGTAAGCATGGTCAATTTTGTTGATTCAGCCACTCCTCACATTTCTGCTATCCCTCTGATAGGTCTTTTTTCAGGCTTTTTACCTACGCCAGTTGTTTATTGTATATAAAATGTTTTGGGCTGCAACTTGAGAGTGCCCATGAGGAACTAGCAAAAGCAAATTCAATGTGGAATCAACTACAGACATTGTGAAATAATAAAGAAGTAGGCCACAACTAGGGATCAATTTTTATCAAGCAAATGTACAATTATTTCTGACTCTGTGCGCATATAAAAAAGAAACATATGTTATATCTATTGATTTAAAGCTTAAAGTCTACATTGCTTAATTTTCAATCCATCGTGTGTAAAGTGTGGAGCTGTATTTTACACTTGTAAAAATTGTTAAAACATAGTTGTTCTACATAGACCATGACATTTTATATTATAATGTATAATTCATGTTATCTGGTATACAGTATTCTTGGATAGAAGCAATGTTCTGATTTTAAGAGTGAAATATCTAACATTGTAGATCTGCTTTTTAGCTTAAACTTGAGCATTCAAAATGATGGGGGATTTGTGGCGTGGTTGTTTTAGTAAATCCTGGTATCTTTTGGTTTTATGGTTAAAAATGTAATTATTAGGGGATAATTAAACACTTTGAGGAAAAAAGGCAGTTATTATAATATTACTGTAAATATTTTGAGTCAAAGCCCTGCCACTTTATAGAATGCACCTAATCCTCTCCTGGCATTCACTCCACTGTTAAAATGACCATAAGACCATACGATCAGGACAGAATGTCCAATGTGTTTCATTTCAGTCTTGCCTTCTCTGACGCCGTAGTCAAGTTGTTAAAGAAATTACTTGATCTGGAGACAGAGGAGATTCGGTCAGTTATGACAATAATAAAAAAATGACAGAAAAACAAAGAGAGGATTACACTGTCACTCTGTCATGCTATGGAGCTGTTACAGAGGCATCACAGGGATCACAGTGCACATCTAATGACTTGAAACTGGGCCTCGGAGCGGCACAAGACTTTTTCATGCACACACACACACACACGCACACACACACACACTGGGCAAGCAGCCAGGCCTGCCATACTAACAAAACGGCCTCAATTAGACAAAGGTCGCCTCTTGGGAAGCTTTCAGGACGTAATTTACAGTAATCGTTGCTTCTTCATTACTACGTCATAAACAAGCTTCTAAATGTTAAGAACATCGATTGTAACTTAAAGTTTGAAACTTTAAAGGTTTTAAAAGTGGCATAAAAACCTTGAACCGAGAACTTATTCTGGTCAATTAATAATAGTTACTGAGCGATCATCAAAGTAGCTCTCGTTCTTTCTGATGTGGCTTTACAAAGTCTTTAATCGGATTCCTGAAATCTAGCTATAAATCTAGAAGGAACAATTAGCCTGTGTGTGTGTGCGCATCATGTGCATGTTTATATAGAAAGTACGGTGGCCTAGAAGGGCAAAGCATCTCTCCTATATTCTTTATCCAGTATATGAGTATTAAATCTCCTGTGTATCTGAGCAGCTCTTCTGTGTATCAGTTTGCTTTTTCCTATGTACTGTATGCATATGATTTTTCCTGTGTATCTGAGTATGCTTCTCAAGGGCAAAGGTGCTCAGGTACCTCCAAGCATTTATACTGTTAGTATTTAAAATTATTGACATTTTTCAAATTACGGGGGGACAGTTAAATTTTTAACTGTCAGATTCTCAACTGTCAGATTCTTAACTGTCAGATTCTTATTCCTGCCTGACAGAAGTGAAACCTGATGTGATTTTCTGCTGTTGTAGCCCATCAACCTCAACCTTTGATGTAATTGTGCTTTGTAAGATGCTTTTCTGTTTACTACAATTTTAAAGAGTGCTTTTTTTTTCTTTCTGGCTATTTCTTGATCTCTTTCCTCAGTGAGGTGTCTTAAGATTTTTTTGGTATTGTGCACCTTTCTGATATTTGATATAAACCTTACCTGAATCGTTCGGCCTGTATCTGCATTTTATTACTTTTTAAACTTTTTATTTATTTAGCAGGACAATGCATATTAAAAACAGAACATCTGTAACATGCTAGAATTAGCCAAAGGCTAGTTTTCATCTGTTGTCCGGTAGGCCTGTTGTACAATGGCACCCTAAAAAAAACACAAAATATTATAATCAGTTAAACAAAAAAACAACAGTAAGAATCGGCATATTAGCGCAATGTTAATCGATTGCAATAGTAACCGCAATGGCGTAAAAAGACAGTGTGATTCAGATTAAAGAAGTTGTGAATAAGCACCAGGAGCAGCAGCAAAGAGTTTAATAAAAACATAAAAGCAGGAACAGCAACGAAGGGTTTAGCAAAAAAAAATAAATAAAAGCAAAGCAGCAAAACATAAATACAACAGTGTAAATAGCAAGCATTAACAAAGCAGGTTGGACATTTGCAAATACATATTAAAATGACAAGCATTGTTAATATCAAGATCATAAAAAAGATTACAAAAGTCACACACTCACTAGTAAAAACACATGATGCCAGCAGCAGTGTTTTAGTGTTGACAGGTCTGATGCCTCATGATTGGCTGATTCGATTACAGCAAAACCAAGCAAGTGCTCCTATTAAAGTGGACGGTAAGTGTATGTGATAACAGATATAAAAATACTTACCAGCCCTTATAAATAATTCCTTATAAATAAGGGAAACTTTTTTATGTAAAGTACATCTTGAAGATTTCTCATGTCGGAAAAGTAATTACTATAACTGTTACCAAGGCACTTACACTGAAGACTCCTTCCATTAATGTTAAATTACAGAAAACTTTTTTGCTTCACAATTGTCAGTATTTTTTTTAATCCTTTGATTGTAAATATTGTCCATTGTACAAGTTCATTCAACTTTCAACCAATCAGATTTGAGAACTCAAAAGTAATGTCATATAACTCTCAATAAATAAAGGCTGTCTGCAGCAATCGTGCCGAAATGAAATGGCTTATTAAAAAAAATATATATATATGGTTTAAATAAGAAAACAAAAGAATGCTTGTGGTAAGAACTGGACATATTATTATTAAGAACCATCTCTCGAACTAAATCCAACACAGGCCTTCGAACAAACCATCTGCATTTATCTTCGGCTGCTGTGTCAACATCAAAACTGCTCACAATCCACATTTTCTTGGATTGTTTTCCTGCTTGCTCGCCCATTTCTAAAGTTCCAACTGACAAACATGAGGCAAATTAAAAGTGCTCTGGTGTTGTGCTTGTGTCAGTGGAAAAACTCAAGGAAACAAGTCAAGACACTGTGGAATACTGGGCAGCTCGCAGATTGCCTTGACCAAAGAGGACTCATTTGTGATCGCACACTAGTGAGTCTACAGTGGTTTCACCTCAAAAACCAATCTACTACAGATACTTTTATGCTACTTGTCTGCTTATCAAGAGCTGATGCAAGCAAAAAGAGGGGAAGGCAAAAGAACAACGTAGCAGTCAGACAATCAATCAGCGAACTAGATGGATCTTCTTCAACCCCAATACCAAAACCTTGATTTGTGTTTACCCACAAAACAGTTCATGGTTTCCAAGTCAAAAGTAGCTAACATTATGTATATTATCCAGAAAGGTCATTATTCAGCTGGTAATTTTTTCCGTTGCTGTTTTGATGCCTATTTTCCATGGTTCTTTGGTTTTATAAATATGCCTTCACTCAGTATTTAGTCAATCTGTTTTGTTGATGGGTACAAGCTTCACGTCATGACGCACAGTCATGGGCTTTAATCTGATACTGAACACAAGGACAAATTCTTTTAGTACCAGATGGTTTTCAGGGGTACACAGATCAGTAGCCATGGACACACAGACGTATTGTTTGGACTATTAGTGGCTAGTAGATCTAACAACTAAGGGGAAAAAAGCTAGAAACGAATGACATTAATTATGAAATCATTATACAATCAGCACTCTTGCTCTGCTAGACACAAGGTGGGATTTGGGTTTTATCAGAATTAGGATTATACCAGGTGGATTAATTATCATGTCGAATGATAGATGCTCTTTTACTTGTCCCACACATTTGCCACACACACAACCATCCATCCATTCATCCTTTGTTTATACTCCTAGTTCTTTGTAGAGCCTATTTCATGAAACTTAAGGCACAAGGCAGGGTACACTCTGGATGGGGTGCCAACCCATCACAGACCACAAGCACGAGTACAAGCAGCAGGAATGAGGAGACCATGCAAGCAAGCACCCTTCACACAGAACAGAGGTGAGATTCGAAACCCCAATCTTGAAGGTCGAAAACATTACAACAAGTGTATTAATAAACCTATTACTGGCAAACTATAACCATATAACCATAACAAGCTAATCAGCTGAGGAAGTTCCTCCACCTTCATGCTGTGCTGAGGACATCACTTCTAGTCCTGGCTCTGATAAGGAAGGCACTCTTCCCCCCCTAATTCATGGCGTGTTTTGCTTCCTCTTCTTACTTTATATGGGAAATTTGGAGACACCAATCAGCCAAGCTTATGTCTTTGGGTTGTGGGAGGAAACCCACCAAGCAGAGAGCCTTTGAGCAAGGCTGTTAACCCTGTCTGCTCCAGGGCGACTGACCCTGCGCTCTGACCCCGGATTCCTAACTGAGATATCCCAAAAAATCATTTCACTGTTGTTTAGGGGAATATGTGACAAATAATTGTATATTCCTAACCTTATGTGTCATGTGATGCTGGAACTTACAACTGAAAAGTTGGCGATTAACTGTTTTTTTGTGAATGATGCAATCACGCAAATATTAAAGCTATTGTATTAATGTTATTAGTAAACAAAGTGGCTCACCATATACTACGTCGTTAGCTCC
The DNA here is from genome assembly GCA_030014305.1 of Clarias laeviceps. Classification (NCBI taxonomy): domain Eukaryota; kingdom Metazoa; phylum Chordata; class Actinopteri; order Siluriformes; family Clariidae; genus Clarias; species Clarias laeviceps. Next base: position 14,724,800 of record JAQMYJ010000020.1, read on the forward strand.
TACAGTACTTTATACTGTAGCCTAGTCAGGTTTCAGAATTCAAATTAGTTAGGTAATGGATTTATGACAGTATGAACAGATTTGTCTTTGCCTGTGCACTGCCTGTAAGCAGGAGATGTAAATCTTTCATATGAATGGTTACTCTTAATATTAAGTATTATACAATACTGGCAGAAATTCATTATTTTTACAGAAGAATTCATTTTTACAAAACAACTGTGCTTTACACTTGCACACAACTAGCAAGTATTTATAATGTATAGTAAATTTTAAATTAATCATAGCCATGTTATGCAGCGGTGCAGGATGTCTTTTACAGAAACCACATGAGTGGGTATGAATGGTCTTATGGTATGCAGAAACCACAGTGAATAAGTCCTTGTGGGGTTCTGGGTGACTGTGCCGACATGAAACAAGGGTGGTCCTGTACCGCCTCCCACACAGGAGAAAGTCTTGGGTGTAAATAGGTCATAATTCTATCAAACATACTCAACTAATAACAACCACCCACATTCTTGTCTAAAGAGTGACTGATACCACGGGTGAACCAGATGGGCAGGACAAAAAAAATGTCCCTCTATTAATGCCAGGGGCAACTCAATGAGAGCGTGAATCTGGTCGTATATGTATTTTTATGAACTACTGTGCATGTATGTTTGAAGTAATAGCCAGATGGAATGGTGATGGAGGCTATTAAAAAAGAGGCAGATATTTGTGCTGTAAAACAGAGAAGGGAAAAAGAAAGTGCAGCTGTACAGCAGAGGTGGTTTGTGAAGCGGTGGTAGAGGGTTGCGTTTTAACGAGAGAGATTTCTCAGGGACTTTTCAGTGCTAATTACCTTCTTTATATCGAACCCTTGCCTCCATGCCCTACTGTTTCATGGTACATGTTCGAATGGGCAAAGAATTCATTGGGCACTACTCATATGGGCAGCTAAATAGGTAATGTTGGGATAATTATAGATAATATGGCAATTAAGTCTAAACATTTTAAACTTAACTGCAATTTACATGCTTTCACTCATTCATCATCATTACCGCTTAATCCTGTATTCAGGGTCACGGGGACATGGAGCCTATCCCAGGAGACTTAGGACAAGAGACACGCTGGACAGGGCACCAATCCATCACAGGGCACACAGACATACACACACTCACACACTTATTCACACACTACGGGCAATTTGAGAACACCAATTAACCTAACCTACATGTCTTTGGACTGTGGGAGGAAACCGGAGTACCCAGAGGAAACCCACCAAGCACGGGGAGAACATGCAAACTACATGCACACAGAGATGGGAATCAAGCCTGGCCGGGAATTAAACCCAGACCCTGGAGGTGCAAGGCGACAGTGCTAACCACTACACCACCATGCCGCCTAATTTATATGCTTGTTTTTATTTCATTTAATATTTTTTAACATTGTAGGTCATTATGCATCGTCATATTTTATTCCTAACCACATTACCATTAATGAGAACTGTACGACGTCCACTACTGCATACACAGACACAATCAATCAAGAATTCATTTCTATCAGTGGAACATTTCCTCCTCTTAGATCACATAAACAGTGGCTTATGAAGAAAAATCTTTATGTGTGTGTGTAAGAGAGAGAGAAAGAAAGTGAGAGTTGGGGGGGAGGGTTGGTGGCGGGGGTGTTAAAGAATGTGAATTGATCATTTAAAATGCCCCTAACAGCATGAAAAAGCCTATCAACGTACTGGAAGAAATATGCTTTATGATTTTTTTTTTTTTTGTAGTATTCGTACTAAATAAAAGAGTTGGTATTTTTCCATTTCTATTCCTTTCAGGAGTTTTATTTATTTGGCATCGACAGTTAGGCATGTATGTGAAAAGTCCTTGTGTGTGGGTATGTGTTATATTAGCTCTGTATATCGGTATGATAAAACCAAATACTTAAGAGAAAGTAAAGAATGTCTCTATACTGTATATTATACTCCATATGACATTTCAAACCAACACTAAATATTATTAGACTAGTTAATAACAAACCATGACTTTCTGCATTAATACACCATAAGGTATTAATTACTCCATAATGTATTGATTGATTACTGAATTGTTTTACATTCATTCTTATATTTATTTTTGTATTCATTTATTTAGTTATTTATTTGATAAAGGGGCTCCCAACAAAGCTACAACCATCTCTCACCCTCCCAGCCTCAACAGTGGATGCTATTCCAACCCTTGGCCTTGCTATAGGCATAACTCCACCTCCGTGTTCCATTGCAGATGTCACCGGACATTGTCCTGCCTCCTTCCTCTGCTGAGGACGTCACTCCGTCTCAGTGGTCAGCTGAGGACATCGCTCCAGCTCCTTTCTCCACTGAGGATGTCATTTCAACTGTTTGCTCTGCTAAGGAAGTGACTCCTCCACCCAAATTGGTGCTGGGCAATGCTTCCCGTTCTTACTTAGCAAAAAACATCACATCCCCTTCCAGATTCATGGATTCAAGGATGTCATTCCTCCCTCTCACTTCTCCCAGGACTGCACTGCCCTCTCTGGTGTTGCTGTGGCTGTCATTCTGCTGTCGTGCCTTGGATGGCCCACTACCCATTAGTGGGTTGGACGAGATTGCTCTTCCTTACACATAAGTAGAGAATCAGACAATGGAGAAACTCAAGGTTGGTTTGCCCAGGACCACTGCTCAAGGTTTTAGAGCATTTTGCGATCCATGTGTTAAAGAGACAATTGCACAGGACTACTTGATCTTCCATCAGCCACTGAACACCAGCTGATTAAGATGCTTGATTTGCACCAGATTCACATTGGAATTTAAGTTATTCTATCCAGAAATCTATATATCTATATATCTTTTATTATTGTCACATTACTCATATTATGAACATGTTGTATCTTGTTTATGTTCATTCCAACTGTCTTTTTGTTTTACTTAAAATAAATATATACCTGCTTTGAACATTTACTACATTTGTTTTCAATCCAATTCAGTGATCATGTGTGGTGGGCAGTGTTGGGTGTAACGCGTTACAAAGTTATTTTTTTTATTTAACAAGTAAACTAACGCATTAGGTCCGCCATTTAAGTACTCAGTTATTTAGTTAAATTTTCAAAAATGTAATCTGTTATTCAGACAATTTATGTAATCCGTGAGCCAGACAGCAATGATTCCGTTAGTGTGTGTGTGTGTGTGTGTATGTATGTATGTGTGTGAGTCGTCCTACAAGCCCCGCCCTCACCCCCGATAATCCGCCCCCCCTCTGTTATTCCTGCTGTTAGTAGATTATGGGCCAAACTTCGCTGAGTGATGATGGTAGAATAATTATAAAGGTCTTGACTAAAACAACATGCATGAGGAATCACAAAGAAGTTTTTATTTTCTGCAATGGAAAAGTACTCGAACTAGTTACTTTTATCAGAAGGTAACGCTGTAATGTAACTGATTACTTTTTAATGAGAGTAATTTTGTAATGTAATTAGTTACTTTAAAAAGTAACGTCCCCCAACACTGGTGGTGTGTAATTGAGGAAATTGGCTCAAAAATGTGGGTGCCAATATTTATGCTCACAGTGCAGTTAACTACAAATATGTAAAATGATGTAATATGCTGTTTAGAAATGTATGCCCATATCAAATCTGGCAAGTGTGTTGCAGCAGTGCATTGTATAGGATCTTGAATCTTGCAGATACTAGTCACAAGATTCAGATATTATTCCCATTAAACATCAAAAAGAGGGAAAATATGATCTCATTGGTTTTGACAGTGGCATAGTTGTTGCTTCATGGAGCTCCTGGAACTTTCAAACGCAACAATTCCTAAGGTTTACACAGAATTGAACATCAGCTCTGTGGGTGGAAGCCCCTTGATGATAAGAGATGTTAGAGACAAATGGCAATGGAAATGGCTAGAGTAACTCAAATAATGACTCTTCCCAACAGTCGTAAGCAGGAAAGCATCTCAGTATGAACAGAATGTCAAACCAAAATAAAACTACAAGTTCAAGTTCCACTCCTGTCAGCCAAGAGCAGGAATCAGGAGATGTGTTTCCAGTCTTCCTGTAACCCTGTAAATCAGTACAGTCTTTGTAAATATAAGCCTTTGAATAATAAAGTATGCATGTTGAGTAATTCTACAATTATTATTAATGTTGGTTTTCAAAGAACTTTGTTCCTCAGAGCTGGAAATATTATGATTGGTTATGTAAGCCAGCCAATGAAAACATGAGGTGAGACAGGATTTGACGTGAACTCTCTGACGCTGAAGCTCTCCTCCTCAGCGTCTCTGTCTGCCAGAGCGGACGTGCGCTCATGTCCTCTGTGTCAGTGAGTGATGAAATAAAACATGCACCTGTCAGAAGTGCTCTGAAGCTCACGCAAACAGAAATGAGCCCGATATTTCTAGTCCAAAACTAGACTCATGCAGCATCGTTCAGATACTTCATGAAGCTTTTAAGGCCTGCTGATGCATTTCTAAAACAACCGAGGACGCTGAGACTACAGTACAACACCGAGTTTACACAAAGGTCACTTAGCAGGTTAAGGGCCCTGATCCTGTTCTTCAACAAGAAATGGAAAAGTAGATTCTATGGAATTAAAGATGTGAGTCATAAAACACTTACATAAGTTCAACTTTGGCTACACTTAAGAAGACTGGAAATCAATTCAGAAGACAGAAAGTGACCAGTGAAAGTGATTGCAGTGCACAAATATCTGCATTTTTTGATACCACCTCATAATAAGAGAATTCTCTTATTATGAGGTATATATATATATATGGAAGCTATCTATCTATGTAGAGAGAGAGAGAGAGAGAGAGAGAAGGTATGAAGGAAAAGAAACTCATATTTAATTATAATGGCTTAGTAGTTATCGCTGTCGCCTTGCACATTCAGGGTCTCGGTTTTGATTCCCACCTTTGGGGTCTTTGTGCATGGCGTTTGCATGTTGTCCCCGTGATTGCTGGGTTTCCTCTGGGTACTCCGGTACCCAGAGAGATTGGAATTGTGTCTAATTCTATCAAAAAAGATATGATGGTGTTGCATTGTCCTTCATTCTAACTATTAATCGTTAAGACCCATTGCATTTGATGGAGACTTGTAAGATAAACTAGTAAAGGCACTTCAAAGTTAAGCACACTGGCCTTCAAAGTCACATTCCAGGCAGAACTAAAGATGGGTATCTTCCCTCCTCAAAAGTGGGTCACTGGAAAAGACCCACAGAGTCTACTTGCTGTAGATTGAAGTCTATCCAAAAAATCAAGACTGTCTCTAGTGATTTAGGAAGCAAACAAATTAAATGTGTAATTTAATTTGACCTGGTCAGGCATTTAAGCAATCTGTATTAAGATATTTGGTTAAACTTTATTTATAAATAATACATTTTAAATTGGTTCAGGGGATTAAAATTGGAACCAAATCCCTAGGGTCTAACTGTAAAAAAGGTAATCAGGATAGCTAATTTGACATGTGCAGCACACAATGTATAGTTGATAATATTACTGTAAAACATGAACAGTAAGGCAACTCTCAGCTTACAATAACTGTTCAATCAAATCTTCAATTTCAATAAAGTACTCATTTAGAGTCCCATTAGGATGTGAGATTGGGATGCAACAAAGAACACTAATGTGCACACTTCAAGTGCTATGCTAAGCACAAAATTTTATTGTTAATACAAATGCAGAGATGCAAGCAATATAAGCATAAAATTACAATACTAGGAGCAACCTTCAAGATTAACCATAATAAGAAAAATGGTCCAATTTCCAAATTTTAAGAGATAGACTAACATAAACACATGGTGTGAAAATTTAGAACAAGCAACAGAAGAAAGACTTTACACAATATGCCTGTGAAAATCGAAATTTTTATACAATGTCAGAATGAGGACCTGGTAAGTTACAGTGCATGAACTGGAAGAGGGCGATTATCCCACTCAAGGGGACCTCTGTTGGACTTGACATAAGATGTAGGTATTTGATGGATCATTTGTCCTTAATTGATTGCCAACAGTCAGTAAAATCTTGCTTTTGAAGTGTATACTGTATAATCCCCTTTCGAGCAATTAGAGCAAATAGATGAAACTAATCAACTCATCTACCAGCATGGTTCTTTTAGGAAACTGCCAAAGTCAAGGCTCATGTTTAAATCAAAACCCATTCAGGTAAACATGAAAAAGCAAAAACTAGTTTGTTTGTTTTTTAGCATCTGGTGGGATTAATGAGCTCTGGGACAAATTAGCAATTGAGTCTTGGTTCTGCGTCTCAAAATAACATTCCCAGTGTCCTTGTTGCTTCAAATGACCGACAGTAACCTGCAGTCATTACGCTCAGTGATGTATAAAGTCTCTGACCAATGGTCCAAATGAACCAAACTACAACAGCATGGGATTCTTTTTGCCTGGGAAAATGTGAAGAGCATATTGAGGACTTGGACTTCTTCACTGCTTCTTTTGAGACCCTCCATGGCTGGAAGTGGTGCCAGAACTGGAATGAAAAGCTCCTTCTGCCTTTTGCACACAGCCATTGAGAGACTCATCTTTCCCCATTTTGTTTTATGAAAAGGCAATGTATTTAATTGACAGCAGGGGGCCAATTTGTATTCTGCCATAAACATGCTTGTTATTTGAAAAATCCAGCACTGTATATGAAACAGCTTATCTGACTCAAGTCAGATAAAGTCAAATCGCAATAAGGAATGAAAGGAGGTTCCATTTTGTGAATGATTTACTTGTCACGTTCGATTACCTAAGCTGTAAATTAAGTCCATGAAGCACTATGTCACTAATCCTGAGCAGAATAGCGGTCATTAAACAGTGATTAATCTCCATGCTGTAATTTTGACTTAATTCGTCACAGCTGATCTCACAAATAATTTTCCTTTAATCAGTTTATTTCTTTTCAATTATTTTTTATATAAATAACAGGCATCACAACAATTTTCCCCCTCTTTCATGCCTGTTACATGAAAATTACTGTACATGTGCATAGTCTTTACTACTTAAAAACAGAAATTGGCACATGGCCAATTAAAATTGAACACCTAATAAAACTTTTTAGCATGTGTGTGAGGTTTTGCTGGCTAAAGCACATCTGCATGCCAAATTGTCTTATAAATAAAGAGGTAACAATCCTTAAAAAAAAAAAAAAAAAAAAAACCTCAACTACTGTCAAGGGGTAGTAAAACTTGCAGTGTAGCACTCAGAGTTTCCATTAAAACATACTACTTTGGACAAAAGTCTTTCATCAGCTGTGAAAGCATACCACTTCTGTTGCTGGAGAACATGAAACTAGTTGTTGTTTAAAATAATAAAAACAACAATAACAGCATTAGCATTTGAATTATATTTAAAACTAAACTTTCAAGATTAATGACATCATAAATGCTACTATTTTAGCTAAACACTGCGGACCTTCCTCAAGTTTTTCAGTCATGGAGATCATGGGCTTCTCTACTGTGACAAAGCAACACTTGCAGGACTTCTGTTCCCGGGTCAGCGGCCTGGGAACACAGCGCATGTTCAAATCACACATGTTCAGACAATGGCAGCAATGTTGTGGATTGTTCTCCGGCAATCATCATGCACAAGCTGCTGAATGGCTTTGGCGTTTTTCGGGAGTTGAGCTGGTGAAAGGTCTACCTGATGTCCCAGAGATGTTCCTCCACTCTTGAAGAAAGTGTGACATTCAAAACACCTGTCACACCTTCTTCAAGAGTGGAGGAAAACAGCAAAACAGATCGAACGATTGATTGCAATAACTTGCCGAATTGTGTCAAAGGTCTCTGCGGCAGATTTGCCCAATGTACAGTAGATTTGCCCAAGCAGAATTTCACTTTCGCTTTTTGTTCTATCCTTATAGCCATGATAAAATTGAAAATGCGGTAATGCACATGGTCAGTATAGCACAGTTGCACAGCTCCCGATGTACACAGGACGATGTCTTTTGGCACACTGACTTACTGTATGAAGGTCAGTGCTTCCTGTGATTGTGCAGCCTGTTGGCCGGGGACGTTACTTTTTAAAGTAACTAATTACATTACAAAATTACTCTCATTAAAAAGTAATCAGTTACAATACAGCATTACCTTCTGATAAAAGTAACTAGTTAGAGTTCTGTTCTATTGCAGGAAATGAAAACTCCTTTGTGAATCCTCATGCATGTTGTTTTAGTAAAGACCTTTATAATTATTCTACCATCATCACTCAGCGAAGTGTGGCCCATAATCTGTTAACTACTAAAACCCCTATCTCACCTACGCGGTTTCACGCGGTGGCCATAAGTATAGTTCATGATTCACTGCGAGTTTTGGTGCTGTGATTACATTTCCATCTTTCCGTGTGTCGGTCCTCTTGGAAGCTCACAGACCTTGCCTAACACCGCTTCACGGAGAAGTCAGGCGGTCACCTGCAGCAGCTCACGGTGCCTAACACGGTGCCTGTCTGGCTCACAGATTACATAAATTGTCTAAATAACGGATTACATTTTTGAAAAAATAACTAAATAACTGAGTACTTGAATGGCGGACCTAACCTTTACATCAAAAAAGTAATCCAAATACTCTTTTTAACACTGCTGTTGGTAGTCTCGAAACTTGAAACTATACTTAGACAAATACTACTTTGTCTTATAGGGGTGTGCATAAAATTGAAATCAGGCAAAACTTCACCATTTAGCAAAAACAGTCCTGGGTTTCAGTGCTAGTTTATTAATACTAGCCCTTTAGCGCACTTATAATGTCACTTATTCAGCTTCCAGGTCAGGAGTATAATCCTGTGCTTGGGTTCCCTATGTGGTCCTTGTTTTTTTCGTATGTTCTCTCCTTGTTTATGTTGGTTTCCTTTGGGTTTCCTCCAACCTCCAATTAACTCTCATTATTGAATCAGCTATTCTAAATTGCCTCTTGGCCATAAAGAATAAGTTATTAAAAATAAATGTATAAATGATAATGAGTTGCTGAATTAACAACAGATCTGTTATTTGTTTTGCAATATCCAGCAAGATAATTTATAATTTATAAGAAAGATTTATAAGGCAAAGTAAGGACAAAAAACAGGCCTGAGAATGATGGTCTAGGAGGGAAAATATCTACTGCACACTTTACAAATACCCCTGAGCTGGGTGCAGCATTCCAAGCATTCCAATCACCTGAATTCTCCGTACCATTGAAATAGTATGGAGTTGGATGACTTCTGTTGTCTATATCAGCTCTGCGCTTAGCCACTTGTAAAAGCTGTGTCAGCCGGACATGCCTTTCAGACTGGCATGCTAATTGAAACCAGCACTGCTCTTCAGCTTCGTACCCCAACAGAGCCCTAAAACACACTGTATAGTGGTAATGATTCGAAAATATCACTGTTAAGTACGCAATAAAAAAATTATTTTTAAAACCCAGTTAGCATGTAAATATAGAACCTCTGTGCATTCCATGCTTTTTTCTATACAACTGTCTAGCTTTATATGACAGAGATTGAGAATAAACACACACCATATTGCCAGAATTGTACTTCTTTTAATGGACTGATTATTTGTTCGAATTCAGCTCAAGTGCTGCTTTATCCATCCAAGCTGAAAATCTCCATTTTAAAATCCAAAAATTCTTACAGAACTACAGGTAATACCTCAAATATTGAAACAGAAAATATCTCTGCCTAAAGGGACAACCATCATGACAACAATAGCGTGAGCAGTAATAAGACTAGAATGCATATCCTTTCATGAAGCAGTGAATCACAGAAGCAGATGCTCAAAAGCAGCAGGTTTTGACAACCTTAATCTTTCACAGGAGTATGTTATTGCACTCCTGAATAACCCACATCCTGTAGATTTAATGAAAAGAAAATATAACGTAAACGTTCCCATTTTTGGGGTCAGAAGCTCTACTTGGCTTTCAGAAAGCATGTACGTGATCTCCTGATTGGACTCATAAGGATTAAAGTAGAGAAGAAGAAAAAAACACAGTTTTCTTTTTTCTTTCTTTTGTTTTTTTGACAAGCTTGTAATCGTATTAAAAAAAATAATAATCACATAAACATCCCTGAACTGAAAAAAAAATACAAGCAGTGTATATTTGTAGTCACGTATTATTTGTCTTCAAATCCACTCGTCTCACCTCACTGACTTGCAACAAAGCTTACCTCCGCCTATTAATTAATCTTCACTTGTCCAAAGGAATGCGCTCTCCAGGATTTCCAAACTGCTGTTGTTAAAAAAAATATACGCTGAGTCTGAAAAATTAGTGGTCATCCACTTTTTGAGAAAAAAAAAAAAAAATCATCACTCTAAGAGAAAATTAAGAGTCTTATCTCCGGGGGAAATGCCAAGATCTGCATTTCAAAAGTAACAAAGTGATTTTTTTTTATTTTTTTTATTCAGTGTGTTTGTTCAAGTTTCAGGAATTAACTCCAAGATCAATACACACATGTACTGTACACACATTAAAAACATTTCACTTTGGGATATAATGAACAGAGTGAGTATATTGTATTAAATTGTTAAATCATTCATCCATTATCTTTAGCCCTTATCCTGTGTACGATAAGGGGTAGCCTTAGTTTATTGCAGGAAACTTAGGCCATAATTCATGGTATACCTACACTAATATACTAGATATTGCATGACACAAGCACCATGCACGCTCAAACACCATCAATGATTTATAAACATCAATCAACCTTTTGACTGTACGAGGTAACCAGAGAAAACCCACCAAGCATGGGGAAAATATGCAAACACCATGCACAAAGACAAGAGGCAAGATTTGTAGCCCCAATCCAGTGGTGTGAGGTGACCATTGCTAACCAGTACATACCAGTAGCACTTTTACTACTTGTACAAACCGGATTCCAAAAAAGTTGGGACACTAAACAAATTGTGAATAAAAACTGAATGCAATGATGTGGAGAT
>JAQMYJ010000020.1:14741194-14767419 GCA_030014305.1 Clarias laeviceps
ATGTAGAAAATAAATCACTAAACAAAAACAAAGAAATTTGCAAGTGACCCCAAACTTTTGAACGGTAGTGTATATTTAGGCATTTCGCAGATGCTTTTATCCAGAATGACTTGAAGTGCTTTGAAGTTTCTGTTATTGGATCCTTACATTGGTTATTAGGTCACTAACTAAATACCATCAGTCAAACACTGTTGGGAATTTTTTTTTTATGTGTGTGTGTGTGTGTGTGTGTATCTGTGGGCATAAACCCAAATATCTAAGAAACATATATGTCTTTAGTCGTCGCTTAAAGATTGCCAGTGACTCGGTTGTATGGACATCTAGAGAAAGTTCATTCCACCATCTAGATGCCAGAACGAAAAACAGTCTAGATGCACGACTTCCTCGAATCCCTGGACTTTTGAGATGTTGTGTGTGAAAATCCCAGGAGAGCAGCAGCTGAACCAGCCCATCTGTGACCACCATCCATGTCATTCCCAAAGGCAAAGAAACCACACTTTTTGTCTTTATTCTGCATGATTTCCTGCTGCTACATAAATAGCTGATCAGAATGAACAGGTGTACAGTGTACTCCTATTAAGTGGACAGTGAGTGTATATTACAATATATACATAATTTGACTTACTACATTAAAGCCATACTGCTGCCCTTCCTACCATTTCCCTGTTGTTGTTTTTTTCCTTTAAACAGGAAGAGAAGGACATGAGTAAGGCATGAAGGAGACCAGGAGTCTTTCTTTTACTGAGAATGACGTCCGACTGCCCCTCCTTTCCTTTCCACAGAAGGGCACAGGCTCACAAAGAGATAACCTCAGCTAGGTTCTGATGTGACTTGTAGACAGAACGTGGTTAGAAAATGACAGGAAACAGAAGCAAGACAGGAAAGAACCTCTTTGTAATGTTTGGGCTATTTCATAGAGCCTGAGCCTAAAGTGAATCATGGCATGGTAAAATGTCTAGAAATGAGGTAAAATGTCTGGCTATGTGCTGGGGACAGGGACAGAAGACAAAAGTAAGTTTGTTGTTAGTTTTTGGGTCAATTTATGTAGTTTAATGTACACTGCAATAAAATGTAATAATATTAGCTATAAGATTCATATTTCTCTAATTAAATTAGTAATTAATTAAATTTAATTTATAAAATTTTTGTTTAATTAATTTAGGGGGTGGCATGGTGGTGTTGTGGTTAGCGCTGTCGCCAAGCACCTTCAGGTTCTGGGTTCGATTCCCGACCAGACTCGATTCCCGTCTCTGTGTGCGTGGAGTTTACATGTTCTCCCCGTGCTTGGTGGGTTTAATTGGCGTTCCCAAATTGCCCGTAATATGTGAGTGAGTGAGTGTGTGTATGTGTGTGTGCCCTGTGATGGATTGGCACCAACTTAATTCTCCTGGGATAGGCTTCAGGCCGCCGCCACCCTGAATACAGGATAAAGCGGTTTAGACGATGAGTGAGTGAGAGTAATTCATTTAGGTTTGCCGTTTTTTTTAAGGTTTATAAACAACATTAGATAATGGCTTATATGGGAAAATCCACCAATGTATATGGTCTGGACATTTCCATTTCTGGACATTGCACATTTGCGCATACATGCACATTTGCACACTTCTGGACATTTCCATTTATTTCCATTTTTATTTCCGCTTAAACTGCTATTTCATCTTTTGTACATATAGGTTTTTAGATTTCTTATATATTTCTCTTTGATATATTTTTAAAAAATTTTTATATTTTGTTCTATTTTCTTATAGTTTCAACTATTTATTTCTTATTTCTTGCTAATTGTTAAGGTCACAAGCGGTCGTGTAAGCATTTCACTGCATATCGTACTGTGTATGACTGTGTATGTGACAAATAAAATTTTAATTTGGTAGAGCCACGCCATGAGGGCCCAGGGCTGCCCCAATTTTTTAAATATAAACCGAATATTTTATATAAACCATATACTGTGTATGTGTGTAGATTATAAAATATATTTTTAAATATATTCCCTCCATTCCTCCATCCATCCAAGAACCTCTGTCCAACTAGAGACAGAGGAGGCAAATGGTGTTTTGCATTGTATTTATTCCCATTTTTACAACCACGGTAGAACATCAACGGTCAACATTCACACACTATGGACAATTTGGGAACGGCTATTAGACAAATCTGCATGTCTTTGGACTGTGAGAGGGGACAAAGAAAACATGCAAACTCCATGCACATAGACCCCTGAGATGGGAATCAAACCCAGACCTTAGAGGTGCTGCAGTAACCACTACGCTATTGTGCTGCCTTTCAATATGTTGCCAATATATTATATCATCAAACACATGGATGATAATACATAAAAATATTTTATTAAAGTATATTAACATTTTTAACAATTAGACTTCTTACCTTTTAATTTTACTGCACTTAGTACATAATGCCCAACAGGTACCTAAAAAGTATGATTTCATAATAAAAAAAAATCTTTAAAAAAAATGTTTCTCTGCCCAGAATACAAGAAGCTGAGGAAAGTGAATCACAGCAGCCCCAAGAAACATTTCATTTCCTGTTCAACTGCCACAACAATCATCCGAGTGATGCATGAGACCTCTCAGACTGTAAACAATTTTTCTTTCTCCATGGGCGTTTTTTTGTAAACCTCATAGGCTTAAGAGATTCCTATGGTGTTGCTAATGACTTTGTTATTCATACAGAGCTGGGCTGCTGATTTCTTTCCTAATGAAATGACTTAAGCTGAGCTGGACACCAGAATGTTCACACAGCTGTATGTGGCTCAGAGAGACTGCCCCCTAATGGTAGTAAAAAAAAAATCAGAAACTTAAATAGGGCCATAAATAAAGTTCACTGATTAGTGGCGACAGTTAACCCACAGCTGTATATTTCAATTTGGCTTCAAAATTTTGGAAAAAGGCAGCTGGCACTATAGTATAATTAATGAAAGCAAATCTATTAGAGGCGAAGTTCTAATCTGCATGTCTTTAGACTGTGGGAGGTAACCAGAGTACCCGGAGGAAACCTACCAAGGACAGGGAGTACATGCAAACTCGGCACACACAGACCCATAGTGGGAATCGAACCTGGAGGTGCAAAGCAACAGTGCTAGTCACTAAGCCACTGTGCCACCCTGATCAACAGCTGTGTTTCAATTATAAAGTAATTATGGACTCTAATCATAAGCATACAACTATTACGCACACATAAAAGAACACATGCTGTAAGACAACTTGTGATTGCTATTCTTTAAAAGGTTTGAAGTGTTTGAAGTTGAGAATCTTCCTGTTTCTCTTTCAAATATCAATGAGAGCAGTGCTGACCAACAGCGAGCACTTTTGTTCACAACAAGCTTAATTTACATTTATTGTTGTTGTCCACTTGCCTGACATGTGCTATGGTTTGGACAATGATTGTGTAGTCTACTTCCAGTTTCTTGCCCATTTAAAAAAATCAATAATTGAAAAATTAATACGTCATTCATGTTTGAGACCCAATATTATTTTCCCATGAAAATGTATTCATTGGTGTCTCAGTAGTACGTTTCTTGCCAGCCAATGCCAAAACCTCAGTCACTGGATGCAGTGCCGGTTTCAAGCCTGAATAAAAGGGAAGGGTTGTGTCAGGAAGGGTATCCATCATAAAACCTGTGCCAAGCTTGTGTGTGCGGATCAGATGGTCCACTTGCCGGGAGCAGACGAACGTCCACCAACAACAATTATTTTTCCCATGCACTGTTTCAATAGCTGGGGATGATGGGTTACTGGTGTTTTGGTACCATTAGTAAATAAATTAGTCCCAGTGCACACAAAGCATCTGATACTACTATCACTGATGAGGCTGGATGAATTTACTGTACAGTCAGGGTTGGTAAGAAATCAGCCCCAGCTTCAACTTTATTACATTATTCATATTTAACTAAAATAATAATAATAATAATAATAATAATAATAATAAGTGGGCGGTTAGATCCCAGTCTATGTCCAAAAAAATTCAGAAATAATACAATAATAAAGTTATTTTTACAGCAAATTAGACAATGCTTGTGTTGGAATTTATTATGTATGTTGCATGTTCTCCCCGTGCTTGGTAGGTTTCCTCCGAGTACTCCGGTTTCCTCCCACAGTCCAAATACCTGCAAGTTAGGCTAATTGGTGTTCACAAATTGCCCGTAGTGTATGAATGAGTATGTGTATGCGTGAGTGTGTGTGGCCGGCAATGGATTGGCACCCTGTCCAGGGTGTACCACACCTCATGCCCTAAATCTCCTGGGATAGGCTCCAGACCCACCCCCTCGCGACCCTGAATACAGGATAAAGCGGTATAGATGATGAGTGAGTAAGTGAGTGAGTGAAACTGTATGTATTTATTCTTGGAAAGAGAGGGAGGGGTTACTCCTCCTAGCACATTTATACCAGCTGGTCCTGCTAATATTTAAACTCATAATCAAGCCAAAGTATTTGACAAAAAGCATTCCTAACACAACATCTCAGAAAATTTTCACATCCGTGCAAACTGCTGGCTCCACCTGGATCTAATATTCTCATTAGAATGCATGTGTGGAGCATCAAATCAAATCTTTCAGTAACTGAGCTAATTGAAGTGGGATGACTTCAATGTGTTGAGATCCAGTAACACCTTTAATGTCTTACATCCTGCTCTGAATTACACACACACACACACACACACAGATCCCTGGGCTGCATATGAGAACAAGGTTGAGAAGTATTAAAATAACTTTCTTTAAATTCATTTTGTTTTAAAATGTTACTTCTTTACTGATTACTGAACATCCAGGAATCCTTTGTACAGTAGTTAAAATCTAGAGATGTCTCCTTAGGATTTCTTATATACAGTATAAAATGACTTGCACAATGTTGCCATTCACAAAGTAATGACATAATGGCACACCTTAGTCATTTACTTAAAATGTGATAAGATCTAACTGATCATAACTAACTGAAACCTGGATCTATATACTCTCATTGATCTTTGATTTTTTTTATCTTAGTAACATGTTGGGAATATACCCTGGCTGGAATGCCGGCTTTTTTGGGAGGTAAGACAGACAAACTGAAAGAATGAGTGTTTAGGACAATAAACAAGTACTATAACCTGGTTAGGTTAAATCTGCATGTGGTTCCTATAGTTCATGATATACAGTAAGTTCCCAAAGTGTCTATAGAGTGTGAATATGCGTGTGAATGTTAACCGTTTGTACGACCGCGGTCTACCACCAAAACACTGCTCTGTTGCGATTCTTTTTAAAGGTAAAGTGCAGGTTCATTTGTTTATTAGTTTTACTTTACAGCAGTGATTCCGCTCATATGCGCTCACGCGAGTGTCATTAGCGGTGTTTCTTGCTAATTTTTCCGATAAAACAGTCTTTCCGTTAATGTGTGTGTGTGAAACTCAAATAAGAGAGGAAGAAGGTTTACTGTGTGAGATGAGAAGGGGGAGAGGGGGAGGGGCTGAATCCTACTCTCCTCTTACTTTAGCTTCACACACATACACACACACATAGCACCTGCGCGCATAAACGGAAACACTTATCTGTAGGGATTTATTTTTACTTTTTTTAAAGGTAAAGTGCAGGTTAATTTGTTTTATTTTCACTTTATATTTTGTTTTTAATACTTTTTTTTATTTATTTTTTTGGGCTGTGGAACGAATAATCTGAGTTTCCATTATTTCTTATGGGGAAATTCGCTTTGAATGTCGCTTTGAACAAGTGTTTTGAAATATGAAGTTCCACTGTTCCATGAGGTTAATTCAAGGTTCCACTGTATTGACAATTTGATCAGTTTCGCCTACAGAACACTATTGCGCAAAACTAAACTGTGTGAATTAACACCTGTCCATGATTTTGTTTGCTCCAGGGAAAAATATGCTTTGTCATCTCTTGTTTAATAAAAGATAAATAGATGTTATTAAATGTCATGGTATACTTTATATTTAGGAATCCCAGCAGATGACACTTTTTACAGTTCTTTTTTTATATGGACATGAACCAAAGCTCCTGATCTGTCACTGTAATATGCACTGCCATGCTGTCTCATAATTGTTTGTTTGAATAACTGTATGAGTGACTAGCTCTACAAGAGTTCCCATTAAGGATGCAGATGAGTATTTATGTTGAGAAAACCTGATCGTTTTTTATATTACTATAAATAGGATAATACAGTAATATGTACATTTCTAACTAATTGCCCATGTAAATATTTTTCCAGGCTGCCACACGTATACAGTGTGGCATCTGTCTAATCTTACAGTACAGTATGTGCAGTACATATCATCAAACTGCAAACAGTGTTTCTTCTGCATATTAGAAAATACACTCGCTGTGATCCTTCGGCAAACATGTTCAACTTGTCAAAAGGTTTCTGCTGTTATCCATATTTAGCTAAGTGGAGATCTACAGCACATTACGCTCCTTACCGAAGCACTCACTATGCTTTGTGTCAATAAACAGCGCACACCGCTGACCCTCTAACAACCAGTTTGGCGAACGCAGAGACGTCACAGACGCACATGGTGCTATCCACTGAAGCCATCAAAGGCACGGCACCACTGGCGCAGTCACACCAGCTGAAAACATGGGAGTCGTGTTTGTTTTCACTCGACAGAGGAAGAGGGAGAGGTCAGCGCTGTAGTTCACTGCCACGCAACGCACCAGATGTTTGCACTTCTAGCTCCAAGTTCTGTATCTCAATTGAAGGGACCCTCCACTCATAGGTCACTAATAGGCCAACTGTTCAGGGGATCTCTTCATGGCATTTGCTGATAAAGCACAGCTAGATCGTTTTGCCCTTCCTGTTTGCACATGCTCAGACAGATGCACTTCCCGCCCGGTTCATGATTACGGCATACCCTTCTGTCATGTCTTTTTTTTTTCATTTTAATTACTTTTTGATGAGAAAATGAGGAATGACTGGCTTGTCTCATTGTTTTCTCGCCATTTCTGTGCATGTAATTACTTTAATTCCTTCACAATCTCATCACCCTGTCGTGAGATGCACACTTGAATGTGAGAAAAGGGGGGGAAAATTTTTTTCTTAAGCCTGAAGATATTAGAAAACACATGTTGAGAAAAGGTTTTCCAGCAACAAGTCAATCTCTCTCTTTATTCACGCCATTGATACGGACTATGTTTTTTCGCCCTCCATCCTAACAAATAATCCATCGGTCAATCAAACCGTCAATAAACTTCCTGCTAAAAATATCAGCCCGTGTTTATTTAGCCATAATATGTTCCCAGCTACAGAATAACATAATTATATCATAGACGGCTTGAAGTTTGAAATGAACGGATGCTTAATTCGTACGCGCTGGTGAGCAGCCAAGCCTGGAGTTTCATTGAGCACTCTGTAAACGTAAGAAAACCACCAGAAACAATCCATAACCGTTCATGGTGGCTGGTCAACATCATACGGTTCAATTAGTCCGTCAGTACAAGTGGAAAGCACGCTCTCTTTCGACAGCCAGACAGCTGCGGCTTCAATCTGGAGCTCGAGAGCGATGAGGCCATCTTGCGTGTCTCCACCTCGAGTGTGAACACAAGTAGAGACGTGGCTCCTGTGTTTTTGCGTGTGTTCCACTCAGCCGGATGTTCTAACCTCTGTTTCGCCTCAGTGTTAAGCAGCTCGCCTACTCAAGGAGCGTGTAATTGCTGTAATTCCTTCACTCACTGTGATGCAGGACTGATTTAGACCTAATGTGCGTTTCCTTGGGCTAGATGTTGCACCCGGTTCCAGTCATCAGGAACAAAAATCGCAAGGTGACGCTGAAAACAACAACAACAAAAAAAAGCATCATCTATAAAAAAAAATCTAATAAAAAAAAAAAAGAAAAAAAAAAAAGCAAGCCTTGCATGAGAACAGCTGGGAAAGGCAGGCCTACCTTCTCAACGGCCGTGCACGCGTAAACATTTACATATTTTTTCTGTACGAAAACACAGCTAGGAAAATAAACAGTACAATTACACTTCACAGAGCATTGCATTTGGGCTCCAGTGCAGATTCATCCCAGTTGCCCGTGTGGTAAAGACAGGGGAAGGGGAGGGCAGTCTGTCTGGGTCTGGTCCTGCAAGGTGTCTAAACACACAATTGTCTGTGTAATCAAACTAAACATGTTGTCCTGGCACTGAAACATCTGTTGAATTAGGCCATAAACCGGCGATCCTGAACTGGTGAGCTTCGCTAAAACCTTCGGAAAACACTTTTTTCGAGCTTTGTGGCGTACAGCCTCTAAATGTCACTTAAACATCCAGAAAGGAAACAAAGACCACAAGGTGCGTGAGAGAAATGGTAAACTATTCCTTCTGAAACAATTAGAGCCCCGTGCCTGTAATCAATACACAAATGCGAATGATAACATACTGGGTGTGTTTCTGAACCAGATCATTTTTTGCATTACAGGCATCGGCGTCATTCCTCTAACCCCTTTTTTTTAACACAAGCCTCCACTTCACAGACTTGATTTCTTCCACTAGGCCGTGAGTGCTGCCTCCTACACCCAACATCTGTATAACACATGACAATGAGAAGTATTTCAGCACCTCCGACATCACCACGTCTTTTAGGAGGTAAGAGAAAACACACTCTGAAAAATCTGTTCTGGAGGAAGAATGTCTGGACCTGGACTTTGTTGCTGTTTTGCATCAGACTGCGTGCAACTCGCAGACTCGAGAGGTTACCAAGTCCACCAATGTCCCATTTATTTTTTTTTGTTGCAATTCTCACCAGGATATTTATTGTGGTACAAGTACTGCATCATGTCAAATAATAAAAGAAAAATTATGTTTAGTCAGTCATTTGTTTCATCATCTCATGATTCTCGATTCATCTCCATATTGCAAAGTGCGAGTCCTCGTTCTCTGATCTAAACTTAGCCCAAGAATTCCTAGCATGACGGTGAGAGATGTTCGGCCCTCGGTGTGATGTGTGGTTACGTGCCGTAAGAAGATGAAGGGATCCCTGGAGGAATGAGGCCATCTCTGTTGCGTTTGTATTACTGAAACCTCAAGATTGGATTAATGTTTTAATATTATAATTCAAACTGAAGTTGCAGCTAACTGAGAACATTATTAGAGCTATCAAGAATTATTCAAAAATTTAATTAAATGAAATTAAATTTGCACTAATGCACTTATCCCAGTGTTTCGCTAGTGCTTGGATACCATCAAGGTAGAAAGTTTTCTGGGACTATGAATGGATCGCTTGCTTCGCATCTGAAACCACGGCCTCCCAGGAACTCCTTTAAGGGCCCAACCACGTGGAAATGGCTTGGAGCGAAATCAGGACTGAACGGCAACTCCCAGCCGAGTTCCTGTAATGTGCAAGTGGAGTTGGTGAATGATTATGTGTACAGTTCCCATAGACAAAATCTTCTGTCCTGCAAGTTGGCGACAAGTTTTTCCAATTTTCAAGAATCAAGTGTTCCACTCGCTAAATGTTCACAGGAAGGTCTGCAGCGGGCCCCGAGTCACCTCGGCTGGGTGGCGTTCATTATTTACAGCCTTCTTTAAAATGCTGTTAAGAGTCTCATCAGTCTACTGTGCTTGAGATCTTCTGGAAACGTCAACTGGTTTTATGCTTTCATTCACAAGGAAGTGCCAGGTTGAATGCTCAATTAAATAAGGGCGCATTATGCTTTTCATCTGTTTATTGTTCCATTTAATCTTGTGGAACGTCTGCAAAACAATAGCTAAGTTTTAATGGTTATTTGCAAATTGCTGTGACACCACTTCAAAGTGCTGAGATCTGAAAAAAAAATAAAAAATTTGGAGTTATAACAACATGCACCATTGAGTTTTATTGCTTACTTATAAAGTTATTTATACTTACTTCATTTATAAACTATGCCTGTTTAATTTATATATGCATTTATCTTCAGTAACTGCTTATTCCTGGTCAGTTCATTCAACTTAAATTGGCTTATTGCACTGACAGATAATTTATATTAATATTTATTTTTAAAAAATGTCAGTACTTACATAAACGGGGCACTTTTTTTTAATAAAATATCATCTCTACATCGCTACAGAGTCTATGTGCCTACAAGAGCCTCAGGCATATTATTCATTATGCTCGGAGTCTTGGGTTCTGTTTAACCCATCATCTTTAATAATATAATAATTTTCTTATAAAAGCCTGGACAAAATGGCAAAAAAAACAAGTTCACAGCCAACACATTGACCCCGGATATCCCTTTCACCTGGATATTCTTACCACATGATCGCATTTAATGTGCTTTGGCTCGATCCTTCTTCACCCACAGCATGAGTAAAAACCCTCAGTAATATTCCCTCTGTCTAATGAGGACCAGATTTGATCATGTTTAAAAAAAAATATATAAAAAATATATGAGCACACAATGTTGGTGAAGACACACAGAGTTTGGAATGGATGCAAAAACGGGCAGTAAGACATTATCCTGTTACCTTCTCAGAAACATCAATTTCCTATACATTACGAGGAAATTGGAAGCGCACTGAAAATAGTAGGGTTCTGGTTTCATTCTTTTATTAATGGAAAGCAAATGCAGACTCTAGCGAGTCCTGTGTACATACATGCTGCAAAGGATGTATGCAAAAAGAGCGAATGTGCAATAAGGAAAGAGGAAAGAGTCGTCTGGGAGACATTAAACCCGGAAGCAGAATCAGTGAAACGTTCTTCAGAGAGAGTTTATGTTTAGATAGCTCCGCTGACATTAATCATGGTGTAAGAGCACGGAGGAACTCTGAAACTATTCTCGCTTGAAGAATAGCTGAAGTCATTTGTATGCACAGGGCCTGTGTGTGCTGTTAGCTCTCCACAGTTACTAAGGTCTTTTTTTTTTTTTTCCTGGGTGAGAAGGAGACATTTATTGAACTGGATGTGAGAAGCAAACAAAGCATGTCTGGCTCGACTGTGATGGCCTGCTCTTTTCTGCTTTGCTGATGTGTTGCTTAGATTCGTTAAAGGGAAAAAGAAGAAGAAGAACTGGACAGCTGCTCTGAGCAACCAACTCACACTCACTCACTTAGTCATTCTGTGTCTGCTTCGAATACTGGATTAGGCCAAACTTGACACCAACTCACCCACGGCCGAGACATTAACCGACGAAATAACACACGGGATTGTCTTGAAACCTGAAAGTTTAAAGGAATGTGATATTTTTTTTCAAACATGTTGAAATTTTCAGCATCACTACAACACAATATATCATCTGACAGTGAAAGCAGATCTTCATCTTCAGGGATGTTTCTTACTTCTGACCAAGAGTGTAACTTTTTGTCCACCTATGTAGGGGTGTCCGAGGATAATGAGCATTAATGAGTGCTATTCTTTGCTTGGCAATTATATTGTACTGAGTAAACCAAGCACTTTATCATGTTTTATAACACTTAGTAATATTAGGTCATTCTTTTGATGATATGTTTGTGGGTGTACTGTTCAGTTTTGATTACTGGAGGCGAGGGAACATGCCCCAGGCACCCAGGGGTGACATTCACATGCTTCCTGTGTACACAGGCTATACAAAGCCATGCAATACATATACTGTATAAAATCTTTTTTTTTTTTTTTTTACATATTTCTACAATATTTGTAATTATGTGTAGTGTCTGCCATACAAGCCTTTGAAGTAGTTGTTACTTTACACATAGAAACCTGTGAGTTGCAGCTGGCTGAGAGCTGCTGTTGTAGAAAAAAAAAGTAAATCAACATATTCTGACTAATCACGAGTCAAGAATTCAACTGCACTCTGGTATAATTTTAATTATATATTATATAATTTTGCTTACGGTTCAGGCAAAATATATGAACAGTATTGGTATAACTATAAATGCAAAAAATATATATATATTTACTCATCTATAGACTTTATAAAAAGTTGCAATGCCACCTGATGAAGATTATGTGTAGAAGATGCATGCAGAAGAGGTCTGGCTTACTGTTTATCAAGCTGCCATGTGGCCTTGTAAACACAGGGGTTTATTGAACAATTTATCAAATCTCACATCTTTAACTCATTCAATTCAATTCAATTTTATTTGTATAGCGATTTTTAAAATGACCAATTTGTAAATTTTTCACAAAGCAGCCTTACAAAAGCAAAAGAATCTAAATGATGGAAATGTGTATGAAATGTGAGAAAATGTGTATAAGTCAAAATGATGAGATTGTACCTGACGAGCAAGTCGAGGGCAACGGTGGCAAGGAAACATGTAGCCTCTTAGTCCTTTACTGTAATATACGGCCTCGCAACTTTACTCTGCCTTTAAATACAGGAAATGTTTCCTGTCTTGGAGCTTCACTAAACTTGCATTTCAAGCCAAAGTCTAATTTCGGCTGCTTCACACTGTCAAGAGACCTCCGTGCTCCCATTTGTCTTCTCAACCATGTGAGACTGCTTAACTGTTAACCACATGGACATATAGCTACTGCTGGAAATCCAGCATGTGACTGTCACATGAGGTAATGCCCAATTGATTTCACATCTCAACATAGTTTACGGTTACATTTAGCCTTTAAATAGTAAATTACTCATTCATGTTTTAAGCTCCTGACATTCACTAGGTCATACTTTCTTTCAGAACTTTCACTATTTGGCTTGATTTTTTTTAGGCAACAATCCAGAACAGAACGACCCAAAACCAGGAAGTTGATATCTCTTTTTCCATGTATTCATTTCAAATATTTTGGCAAAGTGTAACTCATTTTGGCAAAGTGTACTCATTTCAGGCTGGCTTGCTGATAAAGCTAAATACAATACAATACCGTCCGTATGTGTACGAGGAACTTCCTTGGTCAGTCCAATTTTTAATACGAGGACTGAATTTTAAATGGTTTTCTTTCTCTTAAAACTATCACCTGGATATATATTCTACTGTTGGGTCGCAGATTTTCCTAATCTCTAACAACGTGACCGTCCTCAGCAAGGCTTTATAGCTCCATCCATTATGTCCTTGCTTAATTCCCCGTGCATTACTCACAGCATGGGTTTAAATAAACTTTTTAAATGATTGTTTTCAGGTTTCATTCTAGCAACGCAATAAATCTGAAAGCTTACTGCTGTTTGCCATTGGCTTAGCCTAAGAAAATTTTACAGCAGTGCAGGGTTGCCAGGTTCGCCTAACAAAAACACCCCAACTAATATCCATGCAGTTCATCATCAAGGCACTTAAACATTCATATTATTATAAACATCTATATAAATAAAAGAAAGGCTTTGTCTGGACATTGGACAGAACTCGAACCCGAACCTGAAACCAGTCACAGAAATTATTTGTCTGTATGTCTGTATGTCTGTATGTCTGTCTGTCTGTCTGTATATCTGTATATCTGTATGTCTGTATGTCTGTCCAGTCGAATTTCATCGTCACAGCATCACATAAAGCTGGATCAACAGAATTAAATTAAACTTTGCCAGTCCTTTGGTATTTGCCTGAAGTTATATCTGTGCCATTAATGAAATCAAAACATCGAGAAGAAGGGATGTTGTGAGCAGTTATGCTTCAGATGATGTCACAGCATCTAGTGCTTTTTTGGACGAATATAATGCTTTTTCCCTTGAGGTGGGCGTGGCTGTACGTGTCACTCAACAGAGTCAATCAACACGATAGACTGTAAATACACAGAGTATGTGGAAGACACAGAAATAACTGTAATGCACCTATGAAGTGCCGAAATCCTCACAAAACAGAAACAAACACACAACACAGCATGGCTTACTCCAAAAAAAAGTAGACTCTGAAAACTGAGCCTTCAAAGATGGATGGACATGGATGGATGGATTAATGCATGTTTATTCTTCCTGCAGGAAGTTTGTCTTATATGTTCTCAAACCGTGGTGCTAATATCAAGCAGTAATGTGAAGTGCCACCATGAGATAAAACACTGATCGATAGTCCATTGTTATTTGACTCAAGATCAAAATGTTGAGTAAAAGCGATGTTATGAACAGTTATGTGTCAAATTTAATACTCAACATTAAAATAAGCTACTTACACAACGTGAACAAACACCTGCACCAATAGATATTAATTAGAAAAGCTAAACCAAATATTTTACTGGAATTAGTTAACATTTTTACTCCTGACATAACAGAATTGTGAATTTTAACTTGCTGGAGTTGTTTTAAGACCAATCAACCTTTTTTGATTTCTCATCTGGATTTGTTCTTCGATTACCCAACAGGAGGTGTATTTGACTAAGGTGCGTAGCACAGAAGCCTAGTGTTACAGAGGTCACCAGCTCCAAAGACGGAGACTCAGCCATGTTGAACCACTCAGACTCTGTAATGCTTTCCTATCTCAATGTCTCGGCTAACTGCTACATGCCTGTAACATCCCTTCTATACCAGCAACCACTGGAGGTTTTATAGTATTTTGTGGCTGTCTACAAACACACCATTTGTTCGTCAGTGTGGTTTGACCAGTTTCTCCTAGACTATTGTAGAGCCTATGTACAAAAGTGTTTAAACCTCAGTCGGGACCCGAACTGTAAAGGATATCCAAAAGACAAAAGAAAGCTTTTGGGAAAAATTGAAGAAAAAAAGAGGAACTGTGAATGTACGACAAAGTATTAGAAAGAAATGAAGGACATGCAAGAATGTATGAGAAGACTATAACCATAACAACACTAATATTATCTAGTATAGACCAATTAACTAGTCTAGCTATTACTAGAATATTATTTGTAATAAAGAATGAGTAATTGGTTTAACTCCTGTGATGAGGAACTTGCTTGCCCTTGCTTTAGAATTCAAATTAGAAATTTAAAATCAAAAGAATGACTATTTTTACTGACCTTGGAATACATCGGTGATGGTTCGACTTTGTTTTTCCTCAGTTCTCCCCAGCTTGAGATCTGATTAATCACACAGTTAGAGACCATTTAACCATTTTTACAGAAACCTGAAATGTCTGCCTTCCACCCACCTTGCAGCCACTTCCCATTGAATTACATGAAAACTGTGCACTGGTGGTTGCGACAAAAACACACAAAAGTGTGAAAGCAGTCTTATGAGGTGAAATATATAGCCAAAGGTATTTATTACCCGGAAAAGAGGAACAAACATGGACTGGCGGGTAAACATCCCACTTTATGTTCATTCCCCATGTGCTGTGGCACAGTATTAAAAGCTAGCATTGCCAAACCGAGCCTAACCACTAGTATTTGCATTAAATGGCAAGTGCCATAAATTCCATAAGCTTTGCAGGTCTAGATTGTTGGTTGTGGTTGATCCAAAGCATTTTCCTTTTCCCTGGGACACCCTTGCATGATCATTCATGCCTAGCGGTAGTTTAAAGTAAAGCCTGTCCACCTAATGGTATGTTTTGGGAGTTGGAGAACCCAGAAGAATTCCACATGGTCACAGAGTGAAAGTAACCCGAACTCAGGAGAAACCTGGAGCTGTAAGACCTCATTATTTTATGTTAAAGCAGTTTGGTTATGCTAGCTAGGCATTTTGGTAAAAGGAAAAAAAAATGTTAGCAAAACCACTGTTTAGTTATTTTGCTAGTCTCTATCTTGCAAGCTTAACAGAATATAACAGTTATTAGGCTGTACTTATGTGGCTAGTCATTAGGGGCTGAACACAGTTAAGAGTAAGAACTACCTTTATTCATTCATGTACAGTAATCCCATCCTACACTAATGCACTTATCCCAGCGTTTCACTAGTGCTTGGATATCAACAAGCTAAAAAGTTTCCTCATTATGCCGAAGCCATGATCAGACCGTCTGCTTCTCTTCTGAGCCCTGGCCTCCAAGGAACTCCTTTAATGACCCAACATGTGGAAATGGTTAGGAGCAAGATCAGGACCCGATATGGGGGGGGGTGGGGGGGAGGGGGGGTAGACGTGGCAATAACTCCCAGCTGAGCTTCTGTAATGTGTATTTTGTGTTTGTGAATGATTGTGTACAATTCCCACAGACAGATGCATCAATTCTGGAAGTAAGTAACGAGTTATCTGTTGATTTTTAAGAAACAGGCATTCCACTCGCTGAATGTTCACGGGAACAACCGCAGTGGACTGTGAAATATCTCGGCCGGGATATATTATTGACAGACATATGGCCTTCTTTAAAACATTTACCCTATTTACCATTCTACTGTGCTGAAAAAGTCAATCAGTTTTACACCTTCATTCAAGAGATATTTCATCACAAGTCCCTGGTTTGACTTAAACTTGGCCATGTACAGTATATTACATAATTAAATGAATGTTAATACTATTGCTAGAATTCTAACAAAAGGTGAATAAATGTCGACTAAAATAAATATCACAATGTTGTTGTGTCTATTTATCTGTTTTTGTTATTTTTTATATCATTACAGCATTCAATCATGCCCTTACTTATTTACTATATGGCATCATGTACAGGGTCACAGGAAGCCCAGGGGACTTGGGACACGAGGCGAGGTACACCCTAGACAGGGTGCCAACTCATTCGCACTCACACACTCATTTGCCTGCTGTGCAGGATTTGAGAATGTCAATTAGCCCAATCTGTGGGAGGAAGCCGGAGTACCTGAAGGAAACCAACCTTGTATGTGGAGAAGATGTGAACTCCACGTCCCAACGTGGGACTCGAACCATTGACCCTGGAGGTGCAAGGGTACATGCTAACCCTATTATTGTTATGTATTTCTTATTATTGTGAGATACAGGTGAAGTTCATTAAGGCATTTTTATTCTCAATTCATAGAAAATTCAAATACTTGGTTTGTTTAAATCAATGGATGATTCATACTGTAGTTTGAAAGGATGATAAAAGTTCTTTCCTTTAGTTCACCTACTGGTTAATGAGAAAATAATGCCAGAAACTTGCCAAAAAAAAAAAACAATGGTGTTAAGTACATTTGCATCAATTCTACTGTTAAAAAAAGAAATAGAAAAAAAGTGTTTATTATTTCTTCCAAATATGAGGGAAGCCAACATAATCACCATAGCCATGCTGGTGTGCTATAAAAAATATGGTGAAATTATCCAGTTTAATCATCCATGTGCTTCTCAAATGAGATTATTTTTTACTCAACCATCCAAAAGGTTTTTATTACAGCATGGATTGATACAAACCCCACAGTGCCATTTCACTGTTTTCATTCCCAGGATGCATGCAGCTTTAATAGCCCCATTAACGATGCTAATCTATTGTTGAACATTTGCAGCTTTGTATCAGGGCATTGCTTTGAAGGAACCAGTAGGGCATTCTGGCTCAGTCACAGACGTTTCCAGTATCTGTAAATACAGGACAACTCTGAGCTATAAAATGCAGTTGTTGTAATAAAATTGATTAATTACTGAGCTATTCACAATTTTACAAGAGAACATTGGGTATTTTTATTGGACCCTGACCTGTTTTATTTATGACCAAAAATACCACATTTGGAAAGTGAACAGTTTATATTTTCATGGCAAAAAATAACTAATTTTTTGCACGTGGCTGAGAGACAAAGCTAAGTTATTCTTAGTTTTTCTTATTTTTCTTTTTTTATGCAAATCATCACAGTGATTACAGGGAGCACATTACCATAAAATACTTCCACACATCAGGATCTTTTTGGTGCTACAAGGAGAGTCATTTAGAGTGGACACAGTAATTTCCAAAGGTTTCACCCTGTTCCAATATCATCAATCCACAAAAGGTTTAATTTATATACTGGGATTTAATTTATATACATGCATTTATGCACATAGTTACTGCCAAAGCATGGTCTGAGTGCTAAAAAGTCTTTCACCTATGTGAAAAAGTGAATTTTCAGATAGGAATATATATTATATTTTTCATAATACTTAATGCTTCTTATCTCCCGATCCATCCGATCTTCATTTTTTATAAATATGCATACACATATATTTTTACCAGATAAAAAGAAACTCATTTGCTCAAGCTTTTTGGAATTCAAGTCTTCAAATGATCTTAACTGTCATTCAGATGAATTTTGGCCAATTTAGATTTCACATGTAAAGAAATAAACCTGAAAAAGTGTATTATTCTAAAATGCAATCGTTAAGATATTGCAACATGAACTTGACATGGTTACGGACACTACAGTTTTGTTTTTTTTTGCTTTTGCTTTTTAAGCTTTTACTAAAAAACATCCCTCACTCAAAGCACAGAAGCAGCCCTGGGATTGTAATGGTATATGTGTTATCAATAATTATTGGGCAGATTACAAAAACTGAATATACTATAGTTAACTGAATATACTATACTTTTCTATGCTTGATTGTCACATAACATAAGGCATATCTAAATTGGCACAATTTAGCAATTTGGGGGAAAAATTCTTCATTTTGAACATTTTGAGTGCCTTATTTTAATAACAATTTTACAGGACATACAGTATGCTTCTACAAACTTGGTTCAAAACCAATTTTACGATCAATACTCATTAATAAATATGAATAATTTGCAATTTAAATTATTATTGTTGGAAGGTACCAATTTTAAATTTTCAGGGAAGCAAGACTGGTCACTTCACAAACTTCAGAAATAGCTTCTTTGGCGCACACAACTCAGCCCTCGATGTTGCCAAATTGTTAAGCAGACTCATACAAGACAATGTTTTTTAATAATTATTATTAATAATAATAATAATAAGTTATGCAGAGTTCTAAAACATACAACGTCAAAAGTGGTTGTTTATGTAACAACCTCAGCAGCAACCTCATTTCCCCTCTCGTCTGCTCCAACCACTAAGCATTCAGCATCGCCAGTATACTAATCACCGGCCTGATCATCTGTCTTCATCTGCACCTGTTTCTGACTGGTTCATGCCTTAAGTTAGATTGTTTTTAATGCTCTAATGATTCACACTGTAGGTCAGTGTGTGGCTTAACAAACAAAAAGCATTCCTCTGAAACTGCAGAAGTACAGGGACTGGACTGGACTGAAAATGAGAGCCAAAAACTTGCCAAAAATGAGAGCCAAAAAAATCATTCAGGAAGCCTGGAGACCTATTGCTCAAAAAGTACATTAAAATTCTAGAAGGTCTGGCTCTTTGGAAGCAAAATATGAAGAAATGAGGGGTGGCCAAGACTTTTTCACAATACTTGAATTTTTAATATTGGCTTCAAATGGCATTCCATATTTTGGGGTAGTTTGAGGATGAAACATGGATTTTTGCATGAAATAGGATGGTTAGGTCAGACAGTGGTACTAGACTTAAAACTGCTCCATAAGGGAAAAGTTCATGATCAGAAACTGAAACACATCTCTCCCCTCTGTGTGTAATTTCTGAATTATACTCAATAGTTATGCCTGAGGTCTGGATACCAGCATGCACAATTTCGACATTAAGTCTTCACTGTGAGCATGACGCACTCAGTGTTCAACAGAGACCTTTTGCAAAAATTCAAAGAGCACCTTCATCGAGCTGATTCCTGTATCCCCCTGAACTGAGAAGCATTCCACTTGAGATCATCAGGATTAATTACCAACAAGCCCTTTCAAATCATCTCTTACTTGATGTACTCAGTGTTATTAAGTTCAGTCATGGGTGGAATGATTTTGGTTGCTTTGGTAACTTTGCTTCAAGTTGCCAGGATGAATTTTTCCATTTCATACCGAATTTGTGCTAGCATTATTATTATTCGATCGTACGCTGGATAAAATGTGAACCACCTGCTGCAGAAGGCCTTGGGGAGAAGAGAAAGCAGGTCTCAATGAGGGTGCAGATTGATGCCCATCCTCTGCTCTTTCTTCTAAGCCTTCCTCACTAGCGCTGTTCCTGCTAATCATCTGGAATCCATACTAATAAATACCTTATGTTTTCCACTGCTTTTTTCAGGGCATGGAGTTCACTGCGTTTGTGGCCCAATACCATCACAATGATATTCCCAATCAGACAGAAAAAAAAAAAAAATGATTTGCAGGTATCACTTTGCAGAAGACACTTTTTTTCATTCATAATGAATTTGCTGATTTACTTCACCTTAGTCAATTTTAAAGTACGACAGACAACCGATGGAAAATATTATCCTGTCCAGATGACTGCTATGTCACATCCACATCCATCACTTGCTCTTAAAGCTTCAGGGTAAACCAGAATCTGTGAATGACTAATATTGGCATTGGATGTGAAAATCTCTGGAAGCAATTTGTTTTAATTGTACTTGAGCTTAAACTATTGCCAATAGATTCCAGGCTGTTTTTTTGTGCAATATCAATGGCTTGTAGCTTCAGTATGAGCTGTGATCATTTTAGAATGCAAGAGATACAAGAGTTACATTAATATTATGGGTGGATTTTAATTAGTAAAGGAAGCATGCATGGATATTTTGCCTTAATATTATAAAAGGTTGCCTGAGGAAAAGCAAAGGGGTAATTACGAGCGAGAACGAGTTTGAGTCAAACTGGGACTTTTGATTGTGCATTATAATGAAACACAGCTATGAGAGGAAAAACTACCTTTCTTTTAAACCCCTGCTAACTTATCCCAGTCTTTCATTGGTGCTTACAGTAGGTACCCACAAGATAAAACTTCTCATTATGCCTAAGAGATGATGGGACTGCCTGTTTCACATCTAAAACACTGGCCTACCAGGAACTCCTTTAATGGTCCAAACATGTGGAAATAGCATAGAGTGGGGTCAGGACTGTACAGCGGGTGTAGCGATAACATAGCCGAGTTCCTGAAATGTACAAGTGGTGCTCGTGCATGATTGTGTGTAAGTTGGCTACAAGTTATCTGTCTAAGTTATCTGTCTAACAGTGGCGGCTGGTGCAAAACTAATTTTTTGTGGGGGCGCAAATAAAATTAAAATTAAACTTTTAATAATCGCCTGTAAATAGCCATTTATCAGGTGATTAAGCATCATTACTACTAGTATAAAATAAAGGCATGACTCACATCGCATCCAATCAGTCTTGCCATAAGAAGTGCTGGAAAAGCACAGAGTGTAAACTCGGCCGTGATCACGTGACTGCAGCTTAATTAGAAGATCAGGTCGATCTGGTCCAAGCTCTTTTAACTTTTTTTCTTTCTGCGTCCGATCACCTTGCGAATGGGTATTTTAGCAAAGAAATTACAAAATTTTCTCTCATATTTATCTGGCTTCCACGTCAATCACTATTTAATATATTAACTAACGATCTGCTGACTCGTTGAGAATGGTCCAATCACATGAGCCCAAATATTTTAAAACAATATTGATTCACTAAGAAAAAAAGTGGGCGGGTTCAGGGCGCACAGTGCGGCGCCCCAAGGATGATTTGAAAAAATCCAATTAGAGCTCAGCCTCAAATCACATGCTTTTCAAAAATTTACATACCTACATAGACACTCGTTTGTCCGGCGCCCCGCGTACACGAACACTAATGAACGTAATACAGTTTAGATTTTATTTTTTTATTGTAAATAAATTATATTAAGAAATACAGCGGAATATTGTGACTAAATTACTTTATTTCAATATTAAAATAAATAATTATTATGTTAAATAATTACATGTTAAAGTAGCATTCTTCTCTACCTAACTTTAATAAAGCTTTAAATATAATTCATAAAAGGTTGTATTATTTAGGTTTGTAATATGACAAATCAATGTTAAAGTTGTTAAATGGTTGCTAAAATGTTGTTGGAATGTTAGTGGCTAGCAATCATGTCTTTTTTTTCTTTAAAAAAAACCATTCTGGGTCACTATCATCTAGATGATCTAGATTACAAATAATTATGGTGCCATAACCATCTATGCTGAGGATTAAATGGAACGAAACTGGCCGTGCTCTCTTTGGTCAGACAGTGCTTTCCTCCAAGTAGGTCGCCCTTTGAAGCAGCTTTCAGCATCAGGTTGTAGATGCAGTTGGATGGTTGCTTCACGTGTCTAGGAGGAAGCACGTGTTTGCTTTCACCCTGCCTGCTGTATAATAGGGAAGAGCTGGCTGGAGTTGGCAGATCACCAACCTGGGAAGAAAATGCAAAGACAAAAGTCTACACAAATATGAAACATACACAAGTTTAACTCTATTAGACAAACAATTTCCTAAAAATGTTATTTAAATAAAGTGCAATGCACTCATCAAAATGTGTACTTAAAATGTTCTGCTGACTGCAAACCAGGAATTAAAAAAAAAAAAAAAATGTAGCTCTGCATTCACAAAACGGAGCTCCTTCATTCGGTGCTGGTTATGTTTATAAGGATATCAATCAATCAAATATGACATGGATCATTTTACTGATCATTGTTATCTCACCAAATACATTAATTTAAAGACATATTTTGCATTCATGTAATTTGGCCCTCGTGTCTGCAAGTTAACAGTTACTGTTAATAAAAGCAAGCATAATGAATACAGCTGCAATAAAGATCATAGGGATCAAAGCACTAATACAAAAGTCTAAAAAAAAATGTAAACTCTACACATGTTTTACTGACTACTGATCTGTGGTGGTTCAGTGTAAAATAACAAACCATGGTTATGAGAGTAAAAACTCCCTTTATTTCTCTATATACACTAATGCACTTATCCCAGCATATTACTAGTATTTGCATATCATCAAGATAAAAAGATTTCACAGCACACCAGAGCCATGATTAGACCGCCTGCTTCACGTCTAAAACGCTGGCCTCCCGGGAACTCCTTTAATGGCCCAAACATGTGGAAATGGCTTTCAGCGAGGCCAGGACTGTACAGAGATACAGACGCCTCACAACAAAGTGCAAACCACTGGTAACACTCAAAAACAGAAAGGCCAGATTAAACTTTGCCAGAAAACTTTGCCAGATTCTTCGAACTGATGAAATCAAAATTAACTTGTACCAGAATAACGGGAAGAGAAAATTATGGTGAAGGAAAGGAACAGCTCATGATCAAAAGCATACATCATCATCATCTGTCAAAGGCAGTGTTATGGCTTAAGCGTGCATAGCTGCCACTGGAACCGGGTCATTGGTGTTTATTGACCGGACTGCTTATAAAACTAGCAGGATGAATTCTAAGGTGTTTACTGTATCTATACTGGGCATTTAGTGGCTCAGTGGTCCATTTCACGCCTACCATGCGGAAGGCCCACGTTCGATTACCAGCTAATGCCCAAACCAAAGTGTTTTGTGACTCAAAATACACAGTAAAAGCTACCCAAACCAAAGTTTGGAATATTCTTTAACCCAAAAGAGTGTGCTTTTCACTTACTGAAGAAACGACTGAAGGCAAGAAAGACCCACAAACAAGTAGTAGCTAAAGGCAGCTGCAGTAAAGGCCTGGCAAAGCATCCTAAGGGAGGAAACAGCATTTGGTCATGTCTATGGGTTCCAGACTTCAGGCAGTTATTAACTGCAAATGATTTTCATCCAAGCATTAAAGGTAATCCTTATGTTTGTAATTATGTTAATGTGTTCCATTTTTTATGAGCCCAAAAATCAGTGTGTGTGTGTGGGTGTGTGTGTGCGTATATAAAAATGGCTGAATGGTTAATGCTACGCTTTTGTCAACCTCCTTAAATTAAAGTTATGAATTTGCTCACATCTCGAGTTTCATTTTAAATTCAGGTGGTGAACAGATGCCAAATGCTAAAAAAAAAAAAAAAAAAAAAACTTTTCTTCATTCCACAATTTATGGGCCTGACTGTAGGAGCTGAATAGTTTGGCTTAACAACTTTCAATGACAACTTTCAATGACAAATGTGTATCTGGTAACTGAAGAAATTTGTCTTATTGTTAAATTTGATGATGGTAGATCCTATGTTCTCTGTCGTGGCCATGTTTTAGCAGTGAACCAGAGTAATAAAACACATCCTAATAACAGGCTTCCAGCAGTAAGTGCAGTAAAAACAAAACCTTCTGTTCTCACAGAAATGAAAGCATTTCATCAACTAGCCATATGACTTCTTAAGCTGATTCCAAATCTGAGTAAACTCCATACATGTATCTACTTCTCGCTTGTAATCATCTCTATTCCTGGGGCGAAGCTTTGTGAAAGCAACTGCCAAGGTAAGCTATGGCGTTATTGCCAGCTATTGGGGGAAAAGCACAAATGCTTGGCCAGACATCACACAAAACGTTATCAGGGTTGATATTTTTTTTGATTGATATAAAAAAAAATTTTGCACAGTTTATTGTGTGGATATTGGAAATTTACAAGAGATGAATAGAACATCCATGAAACCTTTTCACAAGTCTCTACGAAGATGCTTGAAATCCCTGAACTGAACCATAACTGTGTTGCTTCTTGTGTGCTGATCATGGATTCTTCAGCATTATTTCCTTCTGTTTTTGATGAATTTTTCCCCCTCTGGCACAAACTTACACACTGCCTGACTGCTTTTTGTATTGGTTCCAAGATCTTGGAGAGCTTTTGAAGATACGCAGTAACCGACATCTCAAATTATCTGAGTTATTGATCTCAGATCTAGGTCAGGTCATCCAGTGCCGTTTGAAACAGCTTAGGTCACATCTTCATCCACTCTGCTCACTTGTGGCGTATTCGATGCAAATATCAACTCAGTACTTTTATTTCTCAGTAATAATCAAAAATAATAATGTTGTTGCTGTAATTTTTTTTACATTTTACATGGTGCTGGATATAGTGGTAATATATAAAGAGAGAGACAGATGCAAAGGATTTTCTCATACGTTTAGGCATTTGGCAGCGACTTGCAAAAGTGCTTTGAAGTCTTTCTGTCATCGGAAGGATCCTTACACTGGGTTACTAGGTTACGAACTTAGTACCATTGGTCAAACACTGTTGGGATTTATTCATGTATTATTGAAGAAACAGATACATCATTAGTCGTCATTTAAAGATTGCCAGTGACTCGGCTGCTGCATGTCTTCCTCAATCTCTGAGAGCAGATCCCCCACTACATTACAACCTTTATCTTCTTGTTTTACTACTAAATATCCTAGCGACGTTATCCTTCACTGAAACTGAAACATAAAACACAAGCTTTACTTTTATGGTCACAAATAATAATTATCTTATCCTTGGACCCCTAAAATAGAAACCACCTAATGCTCTCACTCAGAAGTTACCATTGTGATGAACTTAGTCACAAATCCACTGTATAAAAAGCTTTAATAATATATAAGTATATATAAGTATAGTGTGTGTGTGTGTGTGGTATATATATAGAGTGTGTATATTTCAATTATGTCTTCCTCTCTCCCTGGAAGGTTCACATGTGAAATGATATATTGTTAATGTCAGTACTGTGCAAAAGTTTGAGCCCCCCTCATTTCTTCATATTAAGCTTCCAATAAGACCCAGAGTTTCTTGTATTTTAACGTAGTCTTAAGGAACAGTTCTCCAGACATCCTGAAGGACGTGTTTTGGCTCTCATTTTTGCCAGGCTTTGGTCTCTCAGTCATTTTCGGTCCAGTACCTGTATCTGACAAGTTTCAGAGGAATGTTTTTGTTAAGAAATAGGTACAGGTTTAGTAGTGAACACCTTATCCCAGTGTAAATAACACAATTCATTTGAATATACATTACTTTACAATTTGGAAACAGTGCCCAGTCCTCCAGTTATCATAATAGATTAACATCATTGGGCGACTTAGTTATCTGGATAATCTGTTTATTGTACTCCAGCTAATCAGTAAACATTTAATCATTTAAGTCATTTAATCATACCTGTCAAAAATATAGCACAACACCAAAGGCTTTGCTCACCAATTACATTAGCTACTAACTAACTTCCAGTGCACTAGTTTGTTTCATGAATTAGCTCGCATTTGACTCCGACGAGAGCATAAATCTCAGTTTGCATTGTCATATTCTCAAGAATTTATTTTAACCCACAAAACCTACATTATCATATCAATCAAGAGTATTTTATCCATGACAGAAATGAGCTTACTACATTTAGCTGCAGTGTGAAATGAACCTTAGCTGAAGTGCCTAGCTTATTTCCAGTTAAAGTACAGTTGAATTCAATGTACTTTTAAATAGGCGGCACGATGGTGTATTGGTTAGCACTGTCACCTCGCACCTCCAGGGTCAGGGTTGGATTGGATACAAATGACACAAAAAAGCAGATCACAAGAGTGTAAATGTAATGTTTTTGATTTGAATGAAATGGTTTAAACTGTTCTGATTGCTAAATGAAAGATGGCATGAAGAGCAGTCTATTTGCTTTTCCTCTATATTGTTATCAATATGACATTGATGAGACTTAAAGCATCTGAACTTTATAGTTTAGACAAAAACAACAGTTAGTTGCTATTTTAAGGCACAGAGGTCGGCCTTTCTGTAATAGTTCTTGCAAGAACAGTATTGTCAAGTGCATTTGCAAAATCCGTCAAGCACC